>PNEQ01135107.1:29671-34671 GCA_003012365.1 Medauroidea extradentata
TATATATATATATATATATATATATATATATATATATATATATATATATATATATATATATATATACTATCGTATTTTATATATAAATGGAGACTAAACTTTGCTCTTATGAAATTGTTTTATCTCTCACATTATGACTCGTAAACGTCAAACTGTGCATTTTAAGGTTCGATGTACGACACTCAAACCAACTGACATAAAAAAATGAAAGAAAAAATAATAATAAAATGAATAACGATGTTTTAGGCTACAAGGTCTCCCGTACAATAACAAACAATAAAAATGTTTTTTGCTCTAAAAAAAACACCTTGAATTTATTTTAATTTAAAATTTCGGCAATTTTTTTCCAATACAAATACATCTTCATATATAATAATTTCAATAGTGTTTACCTAAGCCCGAATCGCTTTTACACAGGCTATCAACGGTGGCAATTGCTATCTTAAAAAAATAAAGGAAGTTTTATTCACATGTATATCATACTACAAATTGAAGTATTTAGTTGTATATACGCCATTACAAGAGAAAGTAGCTTAGTCGCAGACAACCCACAGACACATAATTTTAATATGCACGAGAACATGAGCAACAAAAAACTATAAAACAATCCTAGGAAGCCAGTAAGGCCTGTAGTCATTTAACGTACAGATAATTCTGAAATATAAATATAGTCAATAAATAAATATAACGTTCCGTAAAACGGGGAGAAAAGAAACAAAAATACAAACAAATCCTTATAGTATGCCTTTTGTATAGTTAAAATTAAATTAGAATAAAAATATGGTTTCTAAGCCGTCATCACTTGCCTATTTAAAACAGCATTTTTAAAACGAAGTTTATACTGATAATTTTGCACTAAAATGATGTTGCTATTCACCCCGTTTTACGGTACTAATGGAGCCTACTATTATCGTCTGTGTTATATTTGTTGTGTTTTTTTACAAACATTTCTGTCGCTGTGTTCATTTGTCATGCACTCGTATTTGTCTATCATTGTTGTTGCATTTTCCATGCACCTTGTTTGCTACTTGTCTGTTTTGACTTTCCTTTTTTATCCGTTATGTACCGACTAAGGTCGTTGAAGTATAGGTCTAGACACTCGCCTATCTACCAATACATTTTGCTTGACCCACTGAGAAAAATATATTGTTATAAGAACCTGATTTTAATTCCTGCAACCATCCATTATTGCTAACATAGTGACAGCTATCTGATTATAGTTACTACCTACATATGGTAAATGGAGATAGTAAAAACAACAAAACTTATTTATTGCCATTACAGAGTTGCTGGGTGCTGTGAGCAATGCTGTTCCGTAGTATTAGCAATCTCCACTTGTTGCTCCTAACAACGCAGTATGACAATTTTAACAACTATTCTGTTGCTTGTACAGTGCTGTGTAATACTCCCGGCAATGCAGTACCGTAATTTTAACAATCTGTTTTGTTGATATTACGGTGCTGTGTAGTACTCCCAGCAATGCAGAATTGTAATTTTAACAATATGTACTGTTGTCTGTACAGTGCTGTGTAGTACTCCCAGTAATGTAGTACCGTAATTTTAACAATCTGTTTTGTTGGTATTACGGTGTTGTGTAGTACTCCCAGCAATGCAGAATTGTAATTTTAACAATATGTACTGTTGTCTGTACAGTGCTATGTAGTACTCCCAGCAATGCAGAATTGTAATTTTAACAATATGTACTGTTGTCTGTACAGTGCTATGTAGTACTCCCAGCAATGCAGTACCGTAATTTTAACAATCTGTTTTGTCGGTATTACGGTGCTGTGTGGTACCTACTCCTAACAATGCAGTATTGTAATTTTAACAACATTATAATGTTATCTTACAAGCTCCTAGCAGTCGCTTCAAATGCATTATACAGAGCGGCAGTGTGCATTGCTTCTTTCGACAAAGCGTCGTTAAAGCCTGTCGTAAGACAAATTTATAAACCGTTGCATATTATTAGAGCCCACGATTGTTGGTGAAAAGAATTCTGCAACAGTTTGTTTCAACTCCTTACGAGTACATCTGCAGGTCTGCTTCTTGATTATTGGCAGAATATATAATTGCACAGGCGTGACTCATTTGACTTGTGCCAACAGGAACAAGGTTACAGTGACACCACATGTTTATAATTTGCGGGTAAAACCCCGAGACGCCGAGAATTTAACACAGCCAATCACTGACCACGAAGCAGAGCTGCACATGTGCACATAAGGCATTGAAACAAATTGTTGCAGAATCCTTTTCACCAACAATCGTGGGCTCTACATATTATTATTCTTGCACGGAAAAGAGCTATTGTTTACTTTGTTCGGGTGAGTATAGTTTTGTGGCGATAGTTCGTATATATGTTGTTATTCCGCATCTCATGACGATATACACATCGGCGAAAGACCTCTGCCCCAAGCTAACTTCGTACAAGATAGGTTTTGTTGATAATCATCTATTCCAGACCCTAACCTCTTACTATTCCAATGATTATGGCCAGGTGTCAACCATAGTATTAAACAAAATAAGCAAAACTTGAAAATATATTTGAAAGCTTATAGTACAAGTCATAGTAGCAAGAGATTCCTGGAGCTAACAACATACAGCGATAGCACTATCGTCGCAGCCGTAGGTACCTCCAGCAGTCCATAGAACTGTTGTAGCTACCATACTTGTTTGTTAACTCTACAATACTAGTTCTGTAATCTGAACAAAGTCAGGTGGTACCTCTAACAGTCCACAACACTATTTGTGTTTACTATACTTGTTTGCTAACTCTACAATACTAGTAGGAGAGGAACTTAACCAGAGGCAAACATGTTGCGGGTACAATATTTCCTTGCTAAGATTACCCTGCTTGTTTTATAACTTTTAATAGAATCAGATGGTAAAAACAACAAGTAGGAGAGTAATTTAAACTTAGGCAAATGTGTTACGGGCACAAATAGTATCGATATATTTACCTTGCTCGTTTGTAAACTTTTAACAGAACAAGAAAGTTCCTAGATCCGATTTCTGTGACGAAAAGTGATTGAAGCTGCTAGTGAAACACTTTGTTAATTTTGCAGTAGTATGTTTAGTAATTGTTACAATACTTTGAGACAGTATTTTAAACCATTTATACATTTGCAACAGCAAACCATTTTGTTCTTACTACAGAGAAGATAGTTCCTTCAACAGAAAAACATACTTACTACAAGGTTTAGATTGTTCCTCAAACGATAGGTATCGTAATAAAGTACAGAACAATCTGTTAATGTTACTAAAGTCTTGTTGTTGCTAACATACAAACTGATTACAGAACAGTTCTGTAATTAATGAGAGAACATTTTTCTCAGTACCCCCTTGTTGTTTGGCTGTAGTTAACCAAGTTACCGAGAATGTTGTGAGTGTTTGGCGCTACTATCAGGGTGGTCGAGCTCAAACTCCGCCCACTTTTTTCCAGTGTGTACATTATAAAGTGAGGAAAGATTGCTGAAGCCATAATTTAGGATTGTGAGCGAAGGGAGTTTTTCATAAATTGAAAAATAATACGTCTTGATAAAAAGTGAGAGGGAAGTGGGCGGAGTTTGAGTCTGACCCCCTTGATAGGAGTGCCAAACACGCACATATTCTCGGTAACTCGGCGAACTACAGCCAAACAACAAGGGGGTCAAGTTTCCAGGCGAGTGTCCAGACCTGTTCTTCTACGGCCGTGGTACCGACAATATTTCTAACACGTAATTATCTGCATGTTATGTTGACTGTAGCTATTTCGTTCTTTTAATTCTTATGCTAAATTTTCTCATACTTATTCATTTGATGTAAGTGTGGGTTTTCTGCAACTCAAAAACATTCGATAGTAAAAGTGTGTATCTAACAAAACACTTCAGTTTGTCTTAAACCCTCATTGCAAAAATCGTTCAAAGAGCATTGAAATGTTTCATTTCCTTCCATATAACCAGTCGGGGCTTCGGAAAGATTTTGATTCAAAAGGTGCAAACAGTGGCGGACCCAGTATTGTGAGAAAAGGGGGGAGAGGCTACGCCTTAAAGAGTGTATATGCGTACACCCTAAGTCAATAGAAGAGGGAAAATTTCGATTTTAGTGATGCAAAATGGTGGTTTTTAAGGAGTTTCCACATACAAAATTTAATTATATAAGTAAAAATTCAAAAAAATAATATCTTAAAAATTGATTGTGCTATATTTTAATGTTCTGGGTCTACATGCCTTTATATTTGTGTTGGCTCTTGAAACATGTAAGTAGTCCTTCAACTTTATGAGTTACAAGCCATATTTCACAAAAATTTGGAATCTTGAACATTTTATATGTACACGTTACAAAAAATCATTACTCGCAAAGTTATCGCTACAAAAAACACTTTTAAAAAATAATGTTACGTTTTTGTATTCAGATGTAATTCTGCAATTGTTCATTTCACTCACCCCAATATAGCTACTCATAATCATTCTTCTTTATTTCATTTAACAGAAAGTATCTTTAATATTTCTAATATTTATTTGCGGATGTTGGCCAAAGTCCATTGAGTCTGATCTGCCTCATTTCCAGTCAGGGATCTTGAAGTTGAAAAAAATATTTGCAGTAGCAAGTTTCATGATATATCATTATTTTCGAAATGTCCACAATACACGCACTTTTACACATGCGCAATTATGAGGTTCTCAGCGTCATTGAAACCGTAATATTAAGAAGTGCTGAATTAATTTGTTTGAATTATATAGGCCCTAACATTAAAATGGTAGAGATTCGTACTTGGGCAGGTTTCGATAAGAGTGGTCCAAACTGCTAACTTCATACATTTATTTATTTGGTTATATCTTCATTGCAGAAATTGCAAACGGAAACAGCTTAATAAAAGAAAATTAATAACAATACGCAGCTATAGTTACTTTTAACCTGCAACTCCATCTTGTGATTTACGGTAATTTGCTCACTATTGTTGTAGGTGGTGATAATAGTTTGCGGCTCCTTAGCAATGACGTCTTAGTAGTCAGTATGGGTCA
>PNEQ01135107.1:39671-46422 GCA_003012365.1 Medauroidea extradentata
GCAAACATTACGAATAATATTTTAATATGTAGCAATCCAAGAAAAAATGGGTTTCGGTAGTAGTAAAGTGCTTAGAAATCATGATTGCAGCAAGAGAAATAAACTTATATTAAATATCGGTATGTTATGAACTGAGGTTTCTATTCGCTTGAAAACAATTAGAGAACAAGGCGTATAGGCAACGTACAAAACGTGTAGGTATTTGCGACACAATGCAACTCGCTTCGTGCCAAGCAGAAGAACTTTGTAGTCTGTTTTAAACCACAGGTAATTTGTTTCTTCCTCTAAATTCTGACAACATTTAACGACTAAGGTTGAGTATTTTAATATAGTTTTATTTTGCTTACATCGGCATTTCATTATTTTGTAAGTACTGTACCTTGTGTGTGTTTCATAGCAATCTACGCCCATTGTCTAAACAGTGATGAAATTATAATAAACTAACCACTATCCGAGACTGGAAATTTAAAATAAATGTCTCAGCCATTCAAGAATCATGTTCTGACAATTTTAAATAATTCGTTTAGAGTGTTTTTCAGTAGCATGATGTAAAAAAAATTACTTATGTTATATTATCTTTTAAACTTGTTGGCCCTGTAACAATATATCCTAGTAAATTTAAGGTTCAAATGTCAAGTTTGGTGTGGATATCTTCTATTTATGGACTGATTGCTATTAGCTGTAGAATTTACTGCAACAGTATATATATGCATATGTATATATATGTATATTTATGTATGTGTATATAATATAGATATGTGTATATATGTATATATATACTTACATATTTACATATACATATATATGTATATATATACATATATACACATATATGTATATATGTGTATATATGTACCCATCGACAGAAAAAAGCTCATATACAAAAATACGATGCATAAAAAATCCAAGAATCTAACATTACAGGATACTGGGACAAAGAACCAGCTCACAATTGGACTGAATTTTGCAGGAAAGTCATTATAAAAGCAGAAGAACTCATTCCCTTGAAGAATAAACCCAAGCATCCTTGGTGGATCAATGACTGTGAACAGTCAATCGCCAACCGTCGAATTGCTTTCCAAAAGTGTAATAGAAATATATCACCTTAATCTCTACAACACTTCCTTGATACACTTAAACTAACCAATAAAATTATTAGAAAAAATAAACGTGATTATGTCACTTATCATCAATTCAAGTCGATAGAAGAAGATTTCAGGAACCACTATATTAAACATTTCTATAGAACTTTCGCAAACAGGATCAATGGGTACTCATCTCCAAATATGACTCTCAGGAAACAGAACGGAAAACCAGCACTCACCGAACAAGAAGACTGCGAAAAATTGGCATGATATTTTACATATCTCCTCAACTGCCCTGAACTAATTGAACGTTTCCCTCACACACCACAAAAACACTATATACCTGAATGTGACCCTTCAGGCATCGAAGAAATTCAGCAATACATCAAAAGGCTTAAGAACGGGAAAACAACAGGAGAATATGGCATCACCGCAGAAATACTGAAAAAGCTTGGACCACGGTCATTAAGGGAGATCACTCAAATCATCCAAGATATCTGGCAAACAGAGAAAATCCCAAACGACTCTAAAAGTTAGCTCATTAATACCCCTACATGAGAAAGGTGATAAGTCTGATGCAAATAATTATAGAGGAATGTCACTACTCCCGGTAACATATTAAATTCTCTCATCCTGCCTACTGAAACGAACCCAAGAACAAATAGAACACTACATTGGAGGATATCAGGCAGGCTTCTGACCACACAGATCTACTACAGAACAATTCTTCAACTTAAAATCCACGCTTAAAAACCGTGCACTACAAAACCAACCCACCATATGCACATTCATCGACTTCAAAAAAGCCTACGACTCTGTAGACCGACAATCTCTATTTAATATACTAGAGGAAATAAACCTTGATCCAAAAACACAACGACTTATCCAACAATCACTTACTGACACGACTTCAAAAGTAAAATTCATGGGAGATATTTATCAAACACTCCCCAACAACACTGCCGTACGACAAGGAGATGGGCTCTCCCCATTACTACTTAACATTATCCTCGACAAGGTGATTACGGAATGGAAGGAAGAAATGAAAAAAAAAAAAACAGAATAAGTGGAGAAATATCACGCTGACGACCTCCTCACAGATAACGAACAAACAGCGATACACCAAATTGAAATTTCGAAGGAATGAGCCGAGGAAGTTGGATTGCATATCTCATATCAAAAACTTAATTAATAGCCACAAAACACATTAAAACACAGAAACTTAACACAAAATACGGCACAATCAAACGAGTTGCGCACTACAAATATCTAGGGGAAATGATTGAACCAACAGGAACTGAAAAACTAGCACAAATAACACGAGAACTCAAGATGAACAGAGCATATGGAAAAATTGCAAATGTATACAACAAAAAATGTATGAGCATCAATACCAAAATCCGCCATTACAACTCAGTCATCAAGCTAGAAATCTTGTATGCCAGTAATATTCTCAACCTCTGTTACAAGTGTGACCTTGAAAACATCAAGAAATCTGAAAGAAAGATCATTAGGAAGATCCTTGGCCCAAAACGAATGGATGAGGCTATAGACTACATCCACACACTGTCACAGAAAATTACTCTAATATTGAAAGTGACTTCCGTAGACGTCGACTGAAATTCTTTGGACACATCATGAGACTGGATGACACCCGATTAACCAAGAAAATCTTACTACACACACTGAAACTGAAAGTCACCACAACATGGACCAAACAAGTCAAAATCGACCCAGAGATAGCCAACATAAAAATAACAGACTCAGAAGACCGCAAAACATACAGACAAAAATCTACGACTAGGAAGTTAAATCAGAAATAAAACCACGAATAACATCAACATGGACCGGTGAAAGACGAGCCAAACACAGTGAAAAAATGAAGTACTGGCAGCATAAGAACAACAGGAAATGAAATGCTTTTTGTTGTCATTAATGGCTCGAATATATATATATATATATATATATATATATATATATATATATATATATATATATATATATATATATATATATATATACTAGCAGTCCCCCGCCGCTTTGCTCGCGAATATTATTCGTAACCGATAGCATTTACTTTAATTGAAAAACTTATTTGTGCACCACATTGGTACTTCATTCATCTAGTGTTAGAATGAAAAAGCTGCTAGTTGAGCTAACTCTGCAGCAGGATAAGTAGCTATAGCTATCAACGCAAATAAACAGTCCTACGTTTGTCCCTGCCACTAACAGCGACTTCACCTGGGCCATATTTATAGCACTGCAAAGTTGATATTGTGGGGTAGTTATAGACTCTTAAATGTAAGAGGTTAATCGAATGAAAAACGTCCGATTTACCCTGTTGAACAACCATTGGTGATGCAAACTGCACTAATCCGATTTGCCTTGAAATTTTTGTGTGTCAGAATTGTAAGTTCGCACGCAGTTTTTAACGGAATTCGAGCCCAGAACTTCCAGGAATGTAGACTTGAGCAACAAACAACTGCGTCACGTAACGTTGAAATAATAATGTAAACAAATTTAATTTAAAAAATGAAATATTCACGTCCTGGGCTTATGGAGGTTGCACAACACCACGTCTCGATAGGTTACTGTAGAGTGGAACTCCTGTATAATTTATTTATCGCTGGTCGTACTTGCTGTTCGGATCATCTGCCTTAAAAGTTTACAAACATAGTTTTATTCTTAATGAGCATGTTATCTTATTAAGTAAAAAAATTTACACATAAAATTCTAAACACTTATCTAAGCATCGCTCTGACGTGAGCAACACCTCAATAACTCATACTGGTTATATATTGTGTGTTGATGGAAAACAAAATTTGTGCCTTTTGACCCTTTTGGGTATCGAATCTTGAATTATTTATAACTCACACCTAATACATTCGTATAAGTATCCAACTGAAGTGCAAATCACGACCGTAGCCTGTTCAGCCGAAACAAAATCGATCATTCATTAAAAATAGATTATGACCCCTGCTCAGTACTGAGAGTACGAATTTCGAAAAATCTTTAAACCGTTTTGCGAACATTTCTGTATTCATCATCCCAAAGCAAAAATTAACTGTATATCTCGACGGGTCTGATAGATATCGAGGATTTATCTAAAACACATTAGGGGCCTATAGGTCTTTTCACCTCCTAAGAGAGTAAATTTCGAAAAACCCTTGAATCACGTTTTAGAATACTTTATTGGTGTCTCATGGACGTGAAAAACTCGACATTAGTCTGCTGGGATTAAGATATAGCGATGATTATTGAAAACACTTTTTAAAACTTTTCACCACTTTTCACCTCCTTAGGTGGCGATTTTCGAAAATTCCTGAAATTACTTTTCAGGTATTTAAGTAAGCATCAATCTCAAACAAAAATCACGTCGCTATATAAAAATCAACAGGGTCGATATATATCGTTCGTGAATCGAAAAGACATTTTACCCCTTGTTTAATCGTTATAGGGTAGAATTCTGAAAATATATTTTAATAGTACTTAGGATATTTGCAAATGCATTAATTCAAACCAAAGAGCACTTCGATATCTCGATTTGTTCGATAGATATAGAGGGATAATCGAAAACACATTTCACGTATTTTCACCCCCTTAATTAAAGAATTTTGAAACGCCTTGAAGTCCTGACATAGACATTTGTATACGTAACAAATTAAAGTAAAAATCATGACGATAACCAATTGTGTTTCAAAGATATAGGCGATTCATAAAAATCACATTTTGCCCCTTTTTACTGCTTGCGGGCCGAATTTCAAAAAATCCTAAAACCACTTTTTGGGTATATACGTAAGCAATATTTTGAAGTGAATATCATCTCTCTATAGGAAGAGTTCGATAGATATCGATAGTTAATCGGAAACACATTTATGATCTTTTCACCCCCTTAAATGTTGAATTTCGAAAAATCCTTAATTTTGCCAATATGCAGTTTTACGAGTGTCTTATTAAAGTAAAAATCACGATGATAGGCCGTCGGGTTCGAGCTCTATCGACGTTTCTTAGGAAATTCATTTCACCCCTTTCAACCCCTTAGAGTGCTAAAATATCGTACGTAATTGCTATCAAGTATACCGTATTAATGGATGTCAATTTTAACATTTATATTTTAATTTTTTTTTTGTTACACTGTGACACAATGACTCGCACGATTTGAGTGGTACAGTAGTACACGCTCTTTCTCTATCCCTCTCTCTCTCACAGACACACACGATGTGATAACACACATATCTCTTTCTTTCTCTCTCTCTCTCTCTCTGTCTCTCTCTCACACACAGACTCTAATATACACGTGTAAATCATGGCGATCTGAGTTCATTCTCGACGGCTTCTATCAATATTTTCGCATAAGAAAATCATGTTAGGTGACTAAACCGTTCGCCATCAAGTCCTCCTGTTTCCGCCGCACGTTCATTCCAGTGCTGCTCCATACTAGTCTCATATCATCTCTCACCAACTCTAAAGGTTTAGATGTGTAGCACTGACAAATATACTTCACTTTTATTGACAAACACTTTCATACATAGGTAAACTCACTCGTCCAGGCAAACACACAGAGGATAGTAACATCAAAATAAATTTTCCTTTCCTTTGAAAATTAACTAAATCAAATATAGGTAGTTTAACTTATGAACACATATTAAATGATTCTGTTACATTTAGTATGCAACATTAATTTTACATCTAAGGACGTTACTGTAATTTATTGGTTACGAAAACGTTTGTGGATCAAAAACTGATTGGAAAATATAAAAAAAATTTAATTATTTACATAATAAAACCTTACCGCATATTTGTGTAAACGATTTTTGTTATTAACTATCACCAATGTATAGGTAACAATAAAAAAAATATTCCTACAAAGCAATGCTCGTTTGGATGTTTAACAGGTTTGTCAGTTTCTTTGTTGGAAACCTGCGTTCTTCCACAGCACTTTAATTACTTAGTCGATAATACTAGTTATTTTGGTGCTATAAATACACGAATAATGACGGACTCGATGACTTAGAGTACCTAATGTTATGATGATTATTTAATAGTAATGTTACAAGCTTGCGGGCTAGGTACGTTTTGGGATGGAGGTCTTTGATAAAATAAAGAAAATAAAGCTAATCTAGTTTATTTACAACTGTATATACAAAAAAATCTATGTCTATAAAGATTTATCACAATAAATGGCAAACAGAAGAAATAACTACTATTTACATAAAGGATAAAAAAAAAACATCTACACAAGTTCTCTGTCTATAGAAAGGTTACTAGTCACTCACAATGGTGGACCCAAAGAAATAATACCGCAGAATCTTTCTGGCCTAGAATCACCTTCTTCCTCCTACTTGCTGCGGTCCCACTCGCTGGACGCCCTTGAACAGTCGTCACTATCACTTCAGATCACACTAGGCACCTGCCAGCAAAAACTCTCTCTCTCCTGCTGCAGCTCCCCCTTATATACCCACCCCTACTTCTCGAATTATCTCGGCGGGTCTCTGTTCTCCAACCTCCTGGAAGGATGTCGCTTCAATGTCAAGCACCACCCAGAGAGATAAAGAGGGAACAGGATCATTCCAGATCACGATATTTTCTCTCGGTTACCCGATACTGGGCGCAGGTGGTTATCATGGAGTAATACAATCCATGCGGCACCCGAGGAGGCCTTTTAG
>PNEQ01135108.1:0-46332 GCA_003012365.1 Medauroidea extradentata
TATTTATTTCGTCTTTCATTTTCTTGGCGAAGTTAAGGCTAAAATGCCTTCTCTTACACTTAACCAAATTTAAACAAATATCACATGTACAAAGGTAGCAAAAAATGAGTTAAAATCTAACTAGAAACAATAGAAAATAGTAACTAAGAATATAAAATTGAAGTAGTTAAAATAAAATAAGCTGACAGCTGCGACAAAACTTAAATGAAAACTAATCTAAATCCTGGAATATACACTAGCAGCTTACAACATACATTTTCTATAAGTTATTTAACAAACAAGAATGAGATAGTAATACAAAAGACTTGTGCAATAAAGTACATTAGAAGAAAAGTTTACAAATATGAGACAGTATCGTTGCTAAGTATCAGATGTTTTTTCTTTTAATTTTATGCTTAATTAAATAACATTTTAAAGTATATTGTGAGGGTTGGACCTCCAGCCTGAAGCTGTTTTGTGCGTTGGAGGATAATTAGCTATAAAGACGACCTTGATGATCACATTAAATGCCGCGTCGCCACTACGTGCCCAGCGCTGAAATAGCGTGCAAGTTTTATATCGAACCGTTTTAACTTCGGTAAGTCAAGCGGTGACTATGTAATCGTGTGATGTTGTTGGTGGAAAACCTACAACAAAGTTCAGATACGTGCTCCTGTTGTCCTGTATTTGATTTTCACATATATTCGGTTGGTACGTTTTGAGGTGTGGCAGGAATTCGGAATGTGCATGGTGTCTCGACAGTACTCGTCAACGAGCAGGTATTCATAGAAGACGCTCAAGGTTAAATACGAAACGCTCATTTTTTGCCCAGTGCAAATCTGCCTAGGTCTGCTTAGATATGCCTAGGTCTAAATACAAAAAAAATTTGTTTGAAAGGTTGGTGCTATCGTTATCACACGCACACATACACAAAAAATCAAAATACAATTCACGAAGGTAGAGTAAAAAAAAATCGCTTATTCATTGTTCTTTGTGACTCATATCACTCAAAACTGTATACGTGTAAAATATAAAACCTTTCAAAATAAATGTAAACAACCGAATTTACGGCATTACTTTCTCGTAACATAACATTCATTACAGAAGTTGGATAGCACAAATACCAGCAACATGATTCCGACAATTATGTAGGTTATTCTGTTAATTATTTTAATTAAGGGGCCTCGCTAGATAGGTTGTGTTTGTGTGTGTGAGGCAGGAGCGGTAAGGTTGTTGTTGACCGACGGATGTAATGCATTGTCGCCTCTCCGCGCAAGCTAAGCTACTCAGCTGGCGTACAGTGCTTCACTATTATGCTTTCCCTACGGGACTTTAAGCAGTGACCACAATATTTTATTTATTGCCAGCATAGTTCGTTCGTTCCTATAGTTAAGTTTTTCGAACACGGTCGTTATTTTTCCATGTACGGCATTCTGGAAAACCAATTTTCGGCCCGAAAATTATGTTTCTAATAAATGTATTGGATTTTTAAAACTATAGCGATATAGTTTGAAATGGGTGTTCTTTTCGTATATATACAAATATATTTTTCGTTAAATAGTTTCGTCAAAAAAAAGTATAGCCGTAACTCGCTGCAATGCGTTTGAAGCGCATGGGAAACAGAAAAATTGTTTGACAGCACGTGGTGCCATTTAGAGTGGCCACTGTGGTTTCCTGCATAAATGTACGTGTCCTGACAAACGAAATTGTTACTTATAGCCTAGCCTGTATTCACGTGGCATATGCGAGGAAGTCCACTTGACACTTCCGGAACGCCGCGCCGGCCGGCGCGTGAACATGCGGTATCGTAATAAGTAAGGTAAGGTATAGGCGGTTCGGGATAAAGTGAGCACTCAAAAAAGCCCTGCTGAAGTTCTATTTTCAGTCAATTCGTATCTTTCCGCGAGTACCGCCTATGGACGGGAAATGTCTAACCTTTCTGAACACGTCACTTAATGTTTGCGCGTGTAAGATCAATTGTGCAGTCAGTAGGAATCCATAGAGTTTGATAAAAAAAAAGTTTATTAAGTATATGAAATACAAGTATGTCGATTTCGTTTCAGTATTGTCGAATTTAAATGCGAAAATACACAGAACTATATTGGGTAACTTCGCTGCCAACCACACAAGCAGTAAGGCAACTATAGTTAATGCTGAATTATATGTAGTAACGGCTAGTGATGTTTTTTAAAGGTAAAAACAACTTGGTACAATGGCAGGAACTGGGAGAGGAGTCGGCCATGGCCTTTGTTAAGGACGTTGGACCCGTAAAAATTTAAAATTTTATATTTGTGCCAAACACTGTTAAATTTTTCCATATTAGATAACATGTCATTTCCCCAAATAAAAAAATTAGGTCCCATAGTTTTAGCATGATCACATATCAAAGTCACAAAATGGCAGTTGCGGTGTAGCCAAAATAATTAACTTTCAGAAACAAGATAATTCATGACGATTCTTAATTACGTGAGCTATTTCAAGACACTTTTGTAAACACAAAGCGATACATTTTTGTATTTTTTTTTTTTTTTTAATTTATGAAAACGAGTACATTTTTGCATAACTTTGACTTTTGGCTACTACTGAAATTTTCAAAACTAACTTTTGTCAAACATGTCATAAAATGCATTGATACACTGACTTTCAGTTCCCGTAGTTTTTAATTCATTAGTTAATTACTTTTTTTTGATTTTGGCTACACCGCAATGACCATTTTGTGACTTTGATGAGTGATTATGCGAAAACTATGGGGCCTAATAATTTTTTTTATTTGGGGAAATTACGTGTTATAAATGATGTGCAAAAGTTGAACAGTGTTTGGCACAAATATAAAAGAGTACGTGGTAGATAAATAAACGCTGAAAACATCAATTGATTTTTATGCTTTTTCGAAGCCAGTATGGATAAAATACTCAATGACAATCCTAGATAATGGTATTTGCCAACTTTATGAGTAAATATTTATCCAGAATTACTCATATTCATTACACGTGATCTCTTGCGCCGCAGTTAAATTCACGAGGTTCCGGCGTCAGAGAGTGTGCCTCAGAAGTTCGCAACACAGGAAACAATTTTGTTTAAAACGTTGGCTAAAACTGTTGTCTAGGGATGCTATTGTTTAATTTTCTCAAATTGGCTTCAAGAAACCTACAGTTATAGATTAATGCTTTTAGTGTTGAATTATGTACCACGCCCTCTTAAGAAACCATCCCAGATTTAGCCTAGAAACCATAGAAAACATAAATCAGGATTGCTGGATCCTCCCGAATGCGAGTCCAACGTGTTACCGTTGTGCCACCTCTCTCGGTCATTGTGAGTAAGAGAATGAAAATAAGAGCTATACTATATGACTTAAGTACTTTGATTTGACCTATCAGTAGTTGCCTTGAGTGAAACGATGTTTTGTGCCGAAAATTTTCAATTCAAAATAGGCGATCGCCTACTGCGCAAAGTATAAATCAATTAAATATTATTTAGTAGATCTTTGTATCTCTCTATTATTTCTTAAAATATAAATAATTATTTAAAATTATAAACAAATACCTTACGTGACACCGTTTGGGATTTGCAGTAAATCGGGAAACGTACATTCTGGTTTGTTGTTTTATGAGTAAGGACTTAGAAGTATCGATTGACTATTAAATATTAACGAGGATGTTTCAGAGTTCGTCAATTTTCGCTAACTATCCCAACGGACGCTCTTATGTGTCAAAAGTATTTTTTTACTGGTGCCAGATTCTTGCAGTAGCCTTAGTTTTATGGTTCTGGCAATTGCATTTTATTTTTTACATTAAGTTTTTTATTTGAGAATATGGAAAGTATAAAGATATAAATTCAAAAACTTTTTGAGTACTTTCAACACCAGCCAAAATCATTTAACACAAGCCCTGCGTTTTGTCACGTGGAAGTTAGGGCTCTCATATTATGTCCCTTGTTAATTGCACAAGCTGGTTGGTTTCTATTGTATTTGGCACTATAGGTTGTTTAGAATAAACTGAACACTGATTGCAAATTTCTCTGAGCCATTATGCCTCTATTTTTACTATTTTAAAACGAAAACTTCCATGTAACTAAATACTAGTGCAAACATTTCATTGCTATCAAAATTTGTACTTCCATAGCTCCAATTAATACATATTTTTTTATTAAGTGTTGCGCATGGACGACGTTGCAGCGTGTCACGAGTATTATTTTTTACGCGAAACCGCTTAATTTATTCATATTATGTTTATCTACGAAAAGAACACACACTTGAAACTACTCTCCTATGTTTTCGAAAATTCAGCACGTTTGTTAGAAACATGATTTTCGGGCCTCTCAAAATGGCTACAGACTTTTTATTTTACTGCTGTAACTCAGAAAATATTACCTGAGCTCGTAAACTGCAAAGCGAGGGGCATGCGTTGGTCTTAACTTCATATTTTTCAAAAAATATATGTTGTGGTTACTGCTTCAAGTCCCGTAGGAAAAAGACTACAAGGAAAACCTTGCACGCCAATTTGGCGCGCTGCGAATAGAGGCGATATGCTCCTCGTCAAGCGTGGGACACTGGCTCTTATCGCTACGTCGCTACGCTGTTCCCATGCGTCAAACGTGGAAATTCAATACCAGCGATAAAATCATAATTTTGCATATGATACTTTTATGTACATTTCACTCATACGGAACAATTTTAGCTCTCACTCGTAGCAGGATGTCAAAGTAAAAATTTGCTTGTTACGCTGCCATGCAAATAGTGAAAACCAACAGACCTACTTAAGCAAAATAATTCACTGTGAACTTACATCCCATGAACTATGCAATAAAACGTTTAAAAAAACACAACGCAATATTTTGAATTTTTAAAAAATCACAAAAGTACAGAAAATAATTGCAAATTCAGCAATTTTTTAAAATGCAAAAACCGTTAACGGGATTTTTAAAAATGTTATATTACGTACTCATAGTATGTTATTTCACTGTGAATTATTTCACGTACGTAAGTCAATTGGTTTTCACTATTTGCGTGGCAGCAGAGGATGAAAATTTTGACTTTGACGCACCGTTACGAGAAAATTACGCCAGATAAAATTTTTTCGTAAGAGGAAACTGCATCCACTCACAAGTATCATCTACGAAACTATTTCTATTTCACATAAATATAAAATTTTGACTTTATGGCACCTGAACAGTCTTAAGGCCATAGTCTTTCATTTATTTTAAACAATTGCAAATAACTCGATTTTTTTTTTTTAACCAAATGCTTTGAAAAAATTTGAGACTGCGTACAGTCGTACGATACACAATTTTGCCAGTGCGTTATTTTAAATAATATACCGTTTACTAGCAAAAAATTATTTTGCTTTATTTTGCTTATTTTGACAACCAAATACCTGCTATTTCAGAGGCAAAAATCTACAAATACGTTTGGAATATTGTAACAGAAAAATTAATATGCAAACGATGATACGTAAGTGTTAAAAATGTAAGAATGAATTATTGATGTATGTACTAATTTGCGTTACATTTAATTTTTTTTTTTTTTTTTTCAAAACCACTGCAAAACTAAATAGCGAGGCCTTAAAGTGAACATCCAATAGTCTAATGGGGTATATTTCTGCCTCACAGTGTATTCCTGCGAGGCCTGTCCTATACGGGTTAACAGTTGCGTCACGCCCGCATCTCGTCACCCTGCGAGGTCGCTGCTCGATGGTCATATCCATGATCTTGGCCGCCTCGGCCCGCGCCGCCCTCCAACCACACGTAACAAGGTCAATTACTATGTACGCGTGTGGCCGTGACAAGACGTGCAGCAGGCCCAGTGTTGCCACGTCGTGCTATATTTATATAATTTGGTACCGTACTTCTCCTCTTTGTACCGTAGTTGACAGTGGCGAGATCATTAATTAAAAATAGAAAGCTGCAGTTCCTAATTTTTATAACACAATAGAGGAGGAAGTATGATTTTGTGCTCTTAGCCTAAGTCAAATACTCTCTTGTAAGGTGAACGTACCCTACTTCGTAATACTAAGGCTTCAATTTCCAGTACTAGAAATATGTTGAACATTTTAATTGTGGTCTTACTGGCGATACATTGGTCACTAAACATGCCTGCTCTCTGTTGTTAATGCTCGGTTTCAGTCGCCATATTATATTCTATTAATTTTCACTTTTTTTGTAATTCTGAGAAGAAAAATGTTAAAACGATAACTATACCGCAAATTCTATTTACCTTGAGCTACAATGCAAGCATGGCAATAGAGCTAGTAATATATAGCTCGGTCGTAATTAGTCGGGCAAATCACGAATATAAAAAAATTTGCCACACACATTGCGGCGTAATTATAAGTTAACAGGTAAATCGCAAGGTCTGTACTGTAGTTAAATGTAAAAAAATTTGAGGTATAATCGTATATTTAACATTTTTCTACTAAGAATTAAAAATAATAATAATAATAATAATAAAAGTCAATATGGCGACTGAAACCGAGCCTTAAAATTGTGAACTATGTGTACAGATACTTCCCAATTCTGTGAAGCTAGCAAAGTGGTTTGTTACGATATTAAAGTATATCACGATGGATGGTCGGCTTTATATGTATATGTATACATGTATGTGTATGTATATATATATATATATATATATATATATATATACATGTATACATATATATATACATATACAAACACACACACACATATATATATATATATATATACATATACAAACTTAAACCTACAAAATTATTAAAAATTCATGCCCTGGCTGAAAATTTTATAACTACGACACATTTTCAAATAATGTGGTTTTGTCATTAAAAATGGGGTTCCGGTTTAGCGTTCTCTTTATTTTTTGTAACATATTTTTGTTACTGGTTGTCTTGGCTTCTGGGCTGCAGCCGCGTCTTGTTGGTAGCTCGTACCACGACGCGGCTCCAGCCCGGAAGCCAAGACAACAAGCCTGACAATGGCCGCGAAAGCCTGCAATCTTCTATCTTTTTGTTACGTGTCATGGTCGCTGTCAACCGATATCTAGCAGTCGTTAACAGAAAAATGTATCATAATTCTTGTATGACCACAGCATGAACTTTTTTTTTATGGTAGTGGGATCAATTAGTGCATAAGAAGCAATGAAATGTGTACTCAAAGCACCCAAAACGGCACGTAATAGGGTATATTAATAAAATTGTTTCACGGTTTTGCTTAATGTATGTCTAATTTGTAATATTTGCAATGATGTGTAAGCTAACTGTTTGCTGACATCTGACGGTCGTTAAAAATAAACAGTCCAAGAGTAATTCAGTAAAAAATATACCATACTATCACTCGGAAGAAAAAAAAACTTTACTTTGGACTGTGGCAAACAATAATTCGTCTCGCAAGACATGGCAACAAGACTGAACGATCCACCGGGGGATACATTTGCAGTTAAATTTCGCTCCCTAATAGATCATTCATTAGGTGTTTTCAAAACCTCACAAGCTGGGTAAAATTGGATTAGGTTTCCGCAGTCACATGACAACGTTTTGACGATTACTATACTCTGTCCACTCTAAGGTTGCAGCAGAATTAAAAATTGCTAACGAAATAAATCAAAGCAGTTGAATTATACATTGATTCCTCACATTGTGATTGTGTCGTAGCATAGTTACCTTGCATTTTTCAATATTTCAAATGAAATTTTCGCTGTACGAAAATGGCTGGATTAGCTGCAACCTCTTGATGAAGGCCTCTTTAGAGGGTAGTTTACCGAAAATATTAATTGTTTTACTAATTTTTATATTTCTACGAGATATGATTTGTTTTGTAGACATACATTGTGACTATTTTTACTGTAATGAATCTTTTGTAAGCTTTCGTAGTTCTTGTATAATAGCTAGAGATACTGGTAAATCGCGGGAAAAGTTCATTATTGTTTGCTAGGCTCCAACATACTATGTATAACACTGAAGGTTTTGCACTTATATTGGCTATTGTTCATATGAAGCACTGTGTCCCTCTTCAACAGACCCAATTAGAACTGTACAGTTATAACACAGAACGTGTGTGATTTGCCAGAAAACTGTTCTCACTCGTCACGATTGAGATACATTGGAGACTATGGTAAATATTTTCGCGATTTTCCAGCGTCTCTAATAATAGCATGTCAAAATCCAAATTTGCAGAAAACGGTTTTATACAAGAAAGGGAACCAACTGACAAGTCTAAATGTAATAGTTCACACTGAAGAACAATGTCATGGCCAACGTCAATACATGTATAAAACAGCATTGAATTGTTTTGTATTAAAAAAACAAATACTGAACTTTTAATACAGAGTTAGTTGCCCATTTTCTGAAATCTTAAGGGCTTTAAAATGACGTAAAAAATCCATACATATTTTGTGCCTGTTAAGTATTTTGCTAAATGCTACGTGCGTGGCGCATTGTTTATAGGTTATTTTTATTGATATTTCATATAATATTCGTTTCATGCTTGTTCCTACGATGACATGAACATAGAGCATTCAACTTCTTTCCTGTGTGTATCGGTTATGTATACTGCTCACCTTTTCTTCTTTTTTTTTTTTTTTTCGTACCAAATGGCGATTTTCGTCTGCTAACCGCCGCTTACCCTGCTCGAGAACACAGTAAAAGAGTAGTTGTTCAATGAGCTGCCAGGTTACGGGTAAACTTCACTCGGGTAACGTTTCGAACACTTTAAGCTGCAATTTTGACTTACTTACTCTACCCACGTTGGTTTTTGAAAATGCCTCTTGGCATCGGGTCGGTCCCAGCCAAGCATCTCGAAGACAATATCATCATACAATGTGCTGGGTAACACGTATGCAGGTACCGTGGCGTAGTCGGTAAGGCTTCGGTCTATGCTGTGAGAGGTCCTGGGTTCGAATCCTCGCTTGAGCGTGAATATATAAAATCAGAATATTAATATTGTTTTTAAAAGTTGCTGAAATTTGAAACTAACACTTAAATATCCAAGAATGTTTTAAGAACACAAAAAAATATTTTTTTTAATAGAAGACATTTTAGCCTACAACATATTTATTCATTGAACCTTTTTTTTTTTTTTTTTCAGTTTGGTATGCAAGGCGGTTTTAGTGGCGTACATGAAACCTTAAAATGCAAATTTTGAAGCTTACGAATAAGTACACAAAAACTATGATAGACAAATAAAATTTCATAAGAGCAAAATTTAGTCACAATGTATGCCTAGAATAACCAAAAATACCTCGTACAAATATAAAAAATAAAAATATGACGTTGAAAATTGATGTAGGCCGTGCTCTTAAAGGGCCACAAAACCCTCCACCTCATTTCCAAGTGTATCTTTTCCCCCTTCTCCCGCCACCTTGATTTAAGATGAATCGGTGTTGTCTTCGCACACTAAACGATCTGAAATTGGGCAAGATTGCACTTTTTTTAAAATATTTCAACAAACTTTCTTATTGTAAATTTATACACCGTTCACGCTTGATAGCCAAATAGACGAAGGAAAAAAAAAACAATTAACTGAAAAATAGACGCGACGTCAAGGGTGCTCAATTCGCAGTGAACTAGCATACGTGAACGTCTGCACCATATACTCCATTTCACATAAGTTTGTATAAATTTGACAGCAATATTTTGTAATATTTTGTGATTTGTAACACAGAAAAAAAAATTCTTTGCAGTACAAATGCTGAAATTGACATATCAGGTTCATTTTAGTGCTAAAAATGTCTTGCACTGTGCAAAAATCACACAATATTAAAAATTATCGCCCATTAGTTGCTGTCAAATTTATCCAAACTTGTATGAAATCGAGTACACGTAATTTATTTACCTTGTAGGGGAAAAATCGTGCACTGCGTATGTGCATGGGTTTAAATGAAATGTTATAGGCTCCGTCTTGGCTATTGTTCTGTTACTCTTCTATTCTTAATATTTAACGTATATTCGTCCTGTTAATTTTTGTTCCCTTATCTATCTCTCTTCTAATAAAGATAGTATATATTTAACAAAAAATAACACCAGCAAACATTAACTGTGAGATATTTTTGTATGCATGCATAAACTTTACGATCGTACAAATTAAATACGAAAAACATTTCGAGTTAAATCATATTCTAAAAACACAAACAGAAATTTAAACACTCATATCTTAAACGTGATATAGCAACAACGCCATAGCTTCAATCCATCAAACTCCTACATGACTGTAACCACTGATAATGAATCAAATCACCCTTATTTTACGGGGAGCCAAAATCTGTAC
Organism: Medauroidea extradentata; assembly: GCA_003012365.1. NCBI lineage: Eukaryota > Metazoa > Arthropoda > Insecta > Phasmatodea > Phasmatidae > Medauroidea > Medauroidea extradentata. The sequence goes on from PNEQ01135108.1 coordinate 10,213, forward strand.
GACATAACGGCAAAAGTGCGGGGAGAAATGTTTGTCTAGAGTTGGCAGCCTTGATTTGGCTAGGGGGATCGGTCGGTGACCCCGCTTCCACGCGAGATACTGTCGCCCACGTGCTCACGTCGCTGTCTCGACTCCCTGAGAGCAAGACACTTTGCTAGACATAACGACGTAAATGCTGGGTTACAGTGGACGTAAGTATCTACACAACATTAAATATTAGCGTTAACTTGCGTGTACTTCAGTCTGACTAGCTACAATCGTACATAGATACATGCACATACATGAGGCAAGTTTAATTATTACGAAAATTTGGATTATATTCAACTTTTCTTTAATATTAATACTGTGTAAAAGGATGGGCTAATCAAAAGTACCGAAAGCGACACTACGTTGTCTCCCAAAATACTAAATTAGCAGGGAACAAAAAGTTTTTGTTATACTAGGTTATACAGAAAAAAACACGCATGTTATCTTTGATTTCAGATGCGGAAGGATTTTACGACCCTGTAACATCGAGGTCTTAAGAGTGTACAAGTGGTAAAAAAAAAATCATAATTTTGTATCTGTACGAAATAGTGAATGGTTTGGTAGACATTATTTGGGAGAACAGTTTCCTCTTACAAAAAACACACACCTATATATATATACACAGTATATATATATATATATATATATATATATATATATATATAATAGTTTTCTCATAATTGGGATTTTTCAAAGCCAAAGTTTGTATGTTTTTGCTTCATGCATACCGTAAAAACATATTAACACAATGAAACGAAATAATTCACATTGAAACTATATATCATGGGTTATGGCTCGATTGATATAAAAACCTTTTACAAAATATTTTTAAGTTGCTAAAATTAGCAGAAAGTTAAAAAAAATAAGTACAACAATATTTTGTAACGTGTTTTATATACTTCAAGTCTTTGCCCGTGACATGTAGTTCCAATATAAATTATTTTATTTCATTAAATTTATTTGTTATTGTTTTTTTTTTTTTTTTTTTTTTTTCAGTGTGCACGAAAGAAAAACATGCGAATTTTGACTTTGAAATGTCGTTATGGGAAAATTGGCTGAGATAAATTTTTTCTAAGAAGAAAAATGTACTCCCAACTATTTACCCCCACTTGAACACCCTTAAGCACGGATGAGGGTGAAGCGAGGTGTTTGGTACAATACAACACCCACGTCCGAGCATGATTCGAACCCAGGTCCTCTCACACCAAAGACCGGCTCCTAACCGACTACACTACGGAAGCCGGCTCTTATTTGATTACGAAGAAAGTGTTGCAATTTTTTTTAGGAGGCGCAATTGCCACAGCAGAAACGAAAATCATTTTGTACGAATAAACTTCAGGCGCATTTAAAAACGCTATGGTATTAAGGTTCCTATCTACCTGCGCTTGAAACGCACTGCAGCGAGTTCAAGTAATTATATTTGGAAGAAACATTTTAACGCGCATTACGTATGCACATCTATGAAAAGAAAACACATTCCAAACAATGTTTCTATCAGTTTAAAAATTAGTATCGCTTATTGGAAATACGATTTTATAGACTCTCAAAATTGTTTTCAAAATTTTTTTTTAGATTGCCGTATCTAGGGAAAATTCCAACTGTATTCGAAAAACACGATAATAGAAATAGGCGCTGGAATTAGAACTATAAGTATCGCAAATAAAGTAATACGGTCACCGCTAAAGTCCCATAGGAAAATGAATAATAGTACAGCTCTGTGTGCTAGTTGCGGGGTTTGCGTGTAGAGGCGATAATTCATTACATACGCCGACCGACGTCACTCTTAACGCTCCTTCGGTTTTGTGCCTCACGTGCACCAACGCAGCCTACCTAGATAAGAACCTTAATGACAGAGAGAATTCTACAGAAAACACCAGGGAGGGAGGAGCAAAAGTGGAATATTTAAAAATGTAAACGTTATGTTTTAAAGTGTCGCCAACTACGTCTACACAAATTTCTTCAGAACCGCCAAATTCTCTTGAAGAAACGGGATGGGACTGTCACTTGGCGACATGTACTCTTATTAGACCCTCGTGACTTATTATAACCGTCTCTTGTTTCCCACACCTCGAACTAGGCAAGACATATCTTTATCTTCAGGCGGACAAGCCACCGTTAAGCTATCTCGTGCTCTCCCAAAGTCGTTTTTAACTTCTTCGCTGATTGGTTCAGGTGTTTTTCATTCGTTCCGTGACGACGCTGGTCAACATTATTAAGTGCGAGCGATGATCGGAAGTCGGCAGATAGCTGGCGTATGAGATAAAATGAAGGTGGGAAGGTCTTCCTGGTGATAAACTGCTAGCAGCTTCTCTGGAGAAAGTCTACAGCAAAAGTTTTACATTTTACTAGATACAGCCCGCGACTTCGCGTGGTTTTCAATTTAATGTCTATGTGAGTCGTGCAGATGTTCAGTCTACTCAAAATTAAACGTATTTCTATGTTCTGTACATTTGCAAAAACTAATTATTTTCACAAACAAAAAAATTAACAATTGGTTTTAGTAGAAGTTGTTGATAAAAACTTTTCGCGACTTCGTCATAAGTAATAATCTTAATAGGTACTGGTTATAATATTTAAAGCAATAAATTACGCTAACATATTCGTTTCTGAAGCAAAATATTTCTGAATATTCTAGATGGTGCAAATTATATATAGGTCATGATAACATAATTTCTACTGCTTTTACGGTAATTATTTTTCAAATTATAAACAAGAGCAAACATCAAAAACACAACTGCATAGTTTTATTAAGAATAGTGTATATACTATGTTAACTAATTTTTTCACGACAAAATACACAATGATTTCAGCTAATTATGCAATTTAGGAAATTCCCATTAATCAACTAATTAGCCAAATATATATGATTCTTTGTCTAGAAAACACTAGACTGCTTAGTAAAATCCGTTTTCAACAAAATTGTGCAACAAATTTTCGATATCTACTCTGGTTTAAGAATAAAAAAATTATTATCGTTACAGCAGTGTAAATGATGGATATTAATAACCGTTTCAGAAAAATTTTGGAGAAGAAAATTTTTTCCTAATTTTTTTTGGTACGTCCCCCTCTTTTTTGTCAGTTTTGCTCCCCCCCTCCCCCCTGCCTGCCCCTTCACAGCCGTTCCCCTTTATATACTGTAGATATTGTTTGTCAAAAACTTTCGCAGATGCATGCACACCGCCTACCAAAGTTTCATCTCAGTAGAACGAGTGGTATAGGAAAGCATACGTTACACACACACACACAAACACACACACGCTCATATATATATATATATATATATATATATATATATAGAGAGAGAGAGAGAGAGAGAGAGAGAGAGAGAGAGAGAGAGAGAGAGAGAGAGAGAGAGAGGATTCAACTAGTAGACATTACTTCTAACGGTGTTACGGTTGGCGCAGTAGCTAGAGAACTCGCTCTCCACTAAGGCGAACCGGGTTCGATTCCCAGTGTGGTCGGTGTCGTCATCTTTCTAGTGTAATAAACGTGGCAGATGTCGTTGGCTTCCATCCGTCCTTCGCATTCCGTCACCTCTCGTCCGGTTCAAAATTCCGTTAATCTCGGGTATGATGTTCTGGCGGTGCCCTTGTGCACTTTCCCATACACTATTTATTTATCTTATCATTGTAAATGTGATAAGCCTCAAAACCTATTAAATGTAGATTTTAACAATTCAGTACGGTAAATTAATTTTATTGTTATTATTATGCAATATGGTCCAAAGGACCGTTCGTTGTCATAGAAAAAGGCTATCCATCCGTTGTTGTCTTCTGCTATCTGTCGCCGTTTCTCCATGCCCCCTTAGCAGCAGCAAGTTTTCTCTTACTCAATCCATCGATACATTCATCCTTCCATCCATCAATCCAACCATTCCCTTCACCCATCAACTTCTTCCTAGGTCTTTCCACTTGTCTGCTGCCTGATTAAATCCAATCCGTGCTATCTTGTTTCTTCCATTCTCACTACATGTACTGCCCATTCTATAGTATGATTAATGCACCAAATTCGGCAGGAATCAGTGCAGTAGTTTCCGAGATATGTTATAGAAACTACATTAGTTCAGTGAGTGCTATATTTAAAAACGACGACACCCACAATATAGTTTGAGTATATTTCCTCTGTACTTTTGGCAATTTGCATGCACACACTTGGTTGCAATTAGACAAATCGTGTTGTATTGTAAAACTAACTTGAAATATATAAGTAGTCACCATTTTAAAAACTTGTTGGTTCATACACATTGAATTTATGTGGGTTAAGAAAATTAATTGAATTTTTTTTTTTCGTGTAAATTTTTGACAGAAATCTGTTAACTAAATATTATTTCGTGATACTACAAACGTCGTTATTTGGATCTGTAGCTATAGCATATCACGAAATATTTGGTTGACAGATTTCTGCCAAAATTATATATATATTCAATAATTTGATAATAATTAATCTAAATATAGTATTTAGGACCAATCTGTCTCATAGTTCCCAAAATTTGACATAAAGCTCTTTTGTCTGTATATCATAATCTTCCGAAAACAGGGACCAACAGCAATGAACCCTATCTAACTTAAAATGGGATGCTGTACTATCAAAATATAAAATTGGGTTTCAAAAGTAATTTTTATTCCGAAATGCGGCCTAGTAATTTTATAAAGTTATGTTACTGTTTTCTAAAACGGGTGGATATAAATAGAAAATTAAAATATATTAACATAACAAGGATTGAATCGGTCAATCAGTATTGCAAGTATTACTCAAAGTATTTATTTTATTCGTGTCATGCGTGATATTTTCCAAAATGGCGGAGCTATGGAGCTATACTAACTAACCCTGGCAAATAAAAAGTTTGGATAGCGTACTGTCACTGTTAGAGATTAAAATTAGTTTTAACTCAGTTCAATGGTTTCCGAAATATTACACAAAATTATTTATTTGTTCTCACTCATCAACGCACAGCCCAAACCGCTGGACGTAGAACCATGTAATTTTGAGGGAAGCTTCCCCTTGGCCCGTAGGCACCCACTAAGAATGGGTTTTTTTGAAATTCGATAATTAAGAGGAGGAAAGGGGTGAAATGTGTTATCAAAGATTCTCTGATATCTCATTGACCAGGAAAGCTATCATAAATTTTTTAACTTCATAATATTGCCCAAAGAAATGCATAGTGACGAATTTTTCGATTTTGCGAAATTCGAAAATTTAGGGGGTGAAAAGCTGTAAAATGTGTTTTTTATTAATCCGTGTTTTCTCCTAAACCATTTCTGTTAGTGCGGTGATTTTTTCTTTAAAATGATGCTTAAGTAAATATCTGAAAAGTATGTTTAGAATTTTTCGAAATTCGTCCTTGAAAGCTCTTTAAAAAATATAACGTGTTTTTAATTAATCCCACTTATCTCCTAAACCAGCGGAAATATTGAAATGGTTTTTGCTTTAAAATAAATCTTACGTAAAAAAAAGGGATTTCAGGATTTTTCCAAATTCGTCCTTGAAAGCTGTTAAAAAATAAAATGTGTTTTAAAATAATCATTTGTACCGCTTATACCCGTTGAGATATCGAGATGATTTTTTGATAAGAATGAAACTTATGTAAATATCTACAAATCAAATTCAGGATTTTATGAAATTCGAAAATTAAGGATGTGAATAGCAGTATAATGTTACAGTTTCCCGAAAAAAGAGCACGATAACGGAGAAATAATTCAACAGTTGTTTCATTTTTGTCAACCTACTCATAAATAAAACCTCTTTGGACTGAAGCCTGTACGTACGAAATAATTATCACGGCCTGCATTTAAGCATTCACTTAGGTATTGTATAAAGTTTGTGGTGTGGGAGGGGTGGGGTTACAGGTTCGTATCTCGTGCAAGACTGTGCGATGGGAATTACTATGACATCATATGAGCATATTGCGCGCGCTCTTTACACTGAGCTAAGACAATTTATAGTTCACTGTTATTGAGTACGCTAGCTGTAAAATGCCTTCATCACATATTTTATCCAGAGTTAACTGTTTATGTTACATAATTTCACGCGGGCAAAGCCGCAGCCGGCCAACTAGTTATATATTCTCTTCGCGTTGTGTAAGGATTAAGCCCGGTTTGTTTAGGGTACCCCTGTGTATCTAACAAATACTTCAGTTATAGTGCTAGATTTTCAAATTGCGAATATCTGCATCACGCCCTTTGGAAATTCAAACTTTTATTAGTCCTATGAACCGTCAAAATACAAAACTTGGTTACAATCGGTTTACTGTTTCCTGGAATAATATATATTATCTTAATTTATTCATATATTGATTAATTCCAATATGACGGACCTAGAAATAATTCCCTGCTTAGAAGACGAACTATCAAAATATTTAATTTGTTTTCAGTATATAATATTGATCTATGTAGCCGCCGGAATATACAAATGACAAACATTTCTAAAATCAGCACTTTATATGGTCGAAAAAAAATTACTATCAAGCGATATTACTAAATACTATGTATGTACGTAACTAGAAAGAAATCCGTCCTCGACTTTAAGGTTAATTCGTGAACTACTTTCATAGACCTACATACAGCTAAGTAATATAATCTCATCCTACCTTCAGAATGTAGACTAACAATTATTTTGTTTTTGTCAGTAGCTATGGTTTTCCCTTATACATTTACGTCTCTTGTGAGGGTAGCAGTGGCGTAGCGTGGCTGTGCTCCAAGGCGTGCGATATTAACAGCGACTATACGCTTTGAGCAGTTGTTTTGTGTTTTGTTGCAGAGACCAAGGTGTATATATTATAGGTAGAGATGATGGTTTATCGCGGGAAAAGTTGACTATTTGATGGATTTCAATACACGCCCAGCTTACCAGAAGATTACTGGCTTTAGCTTGTACGTGGAGCTGTTGCCGTATTTGACTGAGCCAATAAGAATCCCGATATTGTAATATTGGATGCCTGGTATTGGTCTGCAGACAGCTACGTTGTGTCAGTGTTTTCAAGGCTATGTTGGCACAAAACATTTTCGCGATATACCATCATCTCTAATTATAGGATAATTAGTACCTTGCCTCTTGTACGCTACTGGCTGTGGAGTGTACCTGACCATACAAGTCAGATGGTTCCTCAGACAACTCAGTGTTGTGTATAGTCACTGCTGGTTACCGCACACCTTGGAACACTCCACGCGACGCCACTGGAGGGTAGTATTGCTTTAGATTAGGTATTCAAACCTCTTCGATCGTGGACGATTGCTGCATGTTCCTATAGTATACTATGAACGACTTGTAGTGGAATTCACCTCTACAAGTGAACGCCTAGTGAACGTATTTGACGAGTCCGAGGTCAAGAAGAGCGAAAGCAACAAGGGCGACAAATGATGCTCGTCACGCCACACTCTAGCCTCTAAGGGCAAGTCACTGAACTGGCGTGCAGTCTTCTTGTCGAAAACTCACCTCTATGGGACATTCAGTCGTGACACCTTCATTTTATGATGTAATATAAGATAAGAGTTGTACACACTTATACCATTTAAATCATTCTGCACCAAAATTTTCATTTCCAAATAAGACAGCAAAAACACCAATTTTAAACTTTTTTATCCGCGAGATAACAGGTTTTAAAAATGAGTGGAATAACTTAAATGGGTATAGGTAAAGCCGCGATTTTATGGTGAAAAGATTTTTGCAGCATTTGGTTTCGATACGTCATGTGCACACCTGCAGCTCTGCTACATCGTTTGTGGTTGGATGATTTTACCCTCACTTGCCTTGGCAAATTATAAACGTACAGGCTCACAGTAATCTTATTTTGATTGGTGCAGTAAAATGAGGAACGTGTCCGAACATAGGCACGCTGCCAATAACCTTGAAACAGAACTGCCGATGTGCACGTGAGTCACTGAAACAAAGTGGGGCAAAAATCTTTTCGCGACAAAATCGTGGCCCTAGGTATAGGTAACGAAGATGGTATATCACCAAAACGTTTTCTGCCAACATACTCTTGAAAACGTTGTTGTTTCTTGCAACAAACAAGATTGCTTGATGTACGTCTGCCACAACGCAGCTGTCTGCCGACCAATAACAGGCATCAAAATTGGACAGTGTTATGCATCAATAGACTATGCGCCAATTTAAAGTTATGAGTAAAATATGCTGAAAGTTTTTCAGATCTGAAACAGTCTTACACAGAGTATATTAATCCTATGAATCCAATATTAATAATCACTGGATATAGGAGTGAAATACTTTTTATAAGACGTGCTCAAAGCAGAAGAATAATTTATACCGAACTAACAATGGGAGCATAGTCTGTTAATGCATAACACTGTCAAAAGGTTACAATAGCGGGATTTTTATTCGTTTAGTCGAATAGGGCAACATCTGCAAGTGCAAGCGAAAGCCAATAATTTTTTTGTGAGCTGAACGTGTGTTGAAATCCAACAAACAGTCAAGTTTTCCCGCGATAATCCATCATCGCTAGGTATAGGGTAAACCGACCATATATCGTGATAAAACACGCAGCCGCGTTATTAGGACGGCTCTGTACACAGAGTACACTAGGTTACCAACATACAGTAGGCACGTGTATATTCTGTCCACTCTAAGATTGCAGCAGAAATAAACATTGCTAAGGAAATAAATCAAAGCAATTGAATTATATCTTGATTCCTCACATCGTGATTTGTGCAGTAGCATTGTTGCCTTGTATTTTTCAATATTTAAAATGAAATTAACGCTGTGAAAAAATGTTACTGACATTCACTTGGCTGAATTTGCTGCAACCTTAGACTGGATAGTCAATAGGCAATGAGTAGAGGCTCGGTAGTTTTCGCGAAAATATTTCTGCCCCACTTGTTTCAGCGTCTTAAATGCACACCTGCAGTTCAACTTCATGATTATTGGCAGAGTGTTTTTGTGCATAGTTATTATTCATTTGACTGTGCCAATGAGTACACGGATAGCTGTGACACAACACATCTGTGATTTGCGGGTTTAACCTCCAGACGTTGTATATTAAGGGCGCGGTTCATCTCAGTTTTCAACGTCTTTTTTTATTTTTATATTTGTACCAGATATTTTTTTTCTTATTTTAGACATAAATTGCGACTAAATTTTCCTCTTCGGAAATTGTTGTATCTCTCATAGTTTTCGCGTAATGAGACGTAAACGTCAAAATTTGCACTATACGGTTTTATGTACGCCACTAAAAATCAACTGACATACCAAACCGAAAAAATTCACAGTGTATAACATTGTTGTAAGCTATGATTTGACATATATATAAACAAAAAATGAAATATTTTTGTATTTAATAAAAAATGCTGAATATTAAAATGAAAATTTTTAAATTTTAATTTTTTTCTAAGAATACAAAAATTTATTTATTTTTGTTTTATATGTGTCAAATTATAGACTACAGCATTGTTATACACTGTGATTTTTTTTGGTTTGGTATGGCAGTTAGTTTTAGTGGCGTACAACCGTAAAATGCAAATTTTGACGTTTACGACTCACTACGCTAAAACTATGAGAGAAACGACAATTTTCTAAGAGGAAGATTCAGTCACAATTTATCTCTAATATAAGAAAAAATATACATATGGTACAAATATAAAAAGACGTTGAAAACTGAGGTGAATCGCGCCCTTAAGGCGGTTCCCTATATAGGCTGCGTTTGTGTGTGTGAGGCAGAAAATCGATAAAGCGCAAGGTCGCCGCCGGCCGACGTGTGTAACGTAGTTTTGACCTCTACGTGCAAGCCACTCAACTGGCGCGTAGATCTGTACTAGTATTCATTTTCCTTTGGGACTTTAAGCGGTGACCATATCATTTTATATGTGAGAAGTATAGTATAAAGTCCAACGCGTGCTTCTATTTGTGCGTTTTTAGATTCTGGTTTCTATAATCCCAGATACGGCAGTCTGAAAAAGCCGTTTTTAGCCATTTTGGGAGGCCCGAAAATCATGTTTAAAACACGCGTACCGAATATTTGAGCTTATGTCGTCATACACTGACGTGTGTGTTCTTTTCGTAGACGAACCATTTTGAAGAGCGTTGAGTACTTCCGTTAAAAAATGAATACTCGCAACTTGCTGCAACGCATTGCAAGCGCAGGTAGGGAACCCCCTTAAGGCATCCAATCACTGACCACAAAGCCGAGATGCAGGTGCGCACGTAAGGCACTGAAACAAAGTGGCGCAAATATCTTTTAGCGGAAACTACCAGCCCTAGCAACAAGTGACCAATGTATTAAATATAAGATCACAGTTAAGATGTTAACATATTACTGTTACTGAAGTTCGAAGCCTTAGTATAATGAAGTAAGGTAGGCTTACCCATTACCCATACGCCTGTAAGGTTCTTTTGAGTGCTATTCCTAAACAGACATCACTCATGTACGTTGAGCGGTACATCTACTATAGGCAGTTCGGAATAAAGTGAGCACTCAAAAAAGCCCTGCTAAAGTTCTATTTTCAGAAAATTCTTATCTTTACGCGCGTAACGGCTAATGAATGGAAATGTCTAACCTCTCTGGACACGTCACTTGATGACTGCGCGTGTGAGATAAACTGCGCAGTCGGTAGGAACCTACATAGTTAAATAAAAACGAGTTTATAAATTATATCAAATTCAATTATGTTAATTCTGGTTCCCTTTGTTTCAGTATTGTTGCATTTAAATAGGAAAATACGCGGAACTATGTTGCGTAACTTCGCTGCCAACCATACAATCAGTAATACAACTATAGTTAACGTTGAATTATATACAGTAACCGCTAGTGATATTTTCCAAAGGTTAAATTTTTAGTGCTCACTTTATCCCGAACGACCTATATCAGTCGGAAGTTCTGCACAGTGTTCGATATCTTATCGCCAGCTATTTGCACCGACCCAGCAGGTGCAGTGCAAGTAAAACTGGTCTTCACTCGCATCTCTAGTCACAGTTTGAAGTGAATACTCTTCCACGTTTTTAACTACGCATTCGCGAACGAAGTAAAGGTACTTTTGCCGAAATATTTGATAGGCGCATATGTACAACAATTTTGTACCGAACACGTAACCTCTTGAACTTTCGTGTGAGAGTATTTAATTCCACTTCACAGAAAAAAAAGTACTTAAAAAATTATATGAAAACTATTGCAAGTTTACAAAAATATTGTAAACTTTATAGGAAAAGCTTGTAAATATAAGTTACACATGTGTCTGCATAGTTACAATCATTCTGTATATTTAAAAGTAATAAGTGTACATTTACAACAAAAATTTCTTGTACATTTTACAATTGTTTGAAGTTCAAAAAAAATTTTTGGCAACAAGTTTTAAGAATATTTTTTCTTCGAAAAACAAAATATTTTGTAAAATGTGGCAAGCCGTGGAAGCCTACTTTGTTTCCCATGAAACAATCTGCTCATAAAAAATATCCCACAAGTCCCTACGGGTGATTGGCAAATTTAGACCATTTTAATGAGCTGCGACATCCTTCTTGTAGTGTCTAGACTGATAAATGTTCTGAAATAAGTTTACAAGTTATTCTTGTAAAAGTAACAATATTTTCATTTTGTACAGTGCAACCAGATGCAGCGCAGAGACAGGTGCAAATTTATCGTTGCTAACCATAAACAGCGATATTTAATCGGCGGCCCGCGGGCAGGCGGCCTCGTTGTCTGAGATGGTGTGAAGCGTGAGTCACTTGTCTATGGAGTCCTAGGAGAGGCTCAACCCGCTCCAATGAGCTTGGTCACTTAGGTAGGAAAAGTGACGCAACAGTCGGCGACTGGAAACAACCCAAAGAAGGACCTGTTTCCTCCGCACAGCGGCTAGAGCGCCAGCTTTCTCCGTCGAGACCGCTGCAGAGAATCTGCGACACCGGATGGCATCTCGTCCTGCGCAGAGATGCATACTTACTTTTGGGTGCCCATAGATAGGGACCCGGAAATTTCGCGGCTGGACTCCACATTCCTGTTTATAATATGTCTTTAACTACTTATATATTGGCTGCAGCTCCATTGGGTGTTTTGATGCATGTCCACAAGGACGTCATAAAGGGGAGGGGGGCAAGTGCCCCCTCTCTAAAGATGTTCAACAATGTGTTTAGTTTTTTTTTTTTTTTTAATAAAACGTATATCAAACTACTTGCTGTTTGATAAGTTTCGTAATCTACGCGGTTTCATGTTTCGAAATATACCAGTGGCTACAAGTTTACACACAGACTATATCCGTTCCTCTTGATATAAACGTATATTATGATCTTGCCCCCCCCCCCTTACAATCTATAAGATGGGCGCCCTTGCGCATGTCTGCTATTGGTATACAGTCCGAGAGAAAGATCGTTTAACGTAATCCAATAGAAGAGTAATGAACCAGTACAGGCGTTTGAAATTTAACATATTCTCAAATGAATTCGTGGAATTTCCGGGTGTCTACTCACAGACATCTGGTTGCCACGAAGGACGACGTCGAAAAAGCCTGGAATGAGAATGGCAGGGGAAACCGGAAATTCCCGAGAAAACTTCCCGACCAGCGGCATCGTCAGGCACGATCCCCCAATGCGAAAATCCGGGGTATGACCCCGACGAGAATCGAAGCAGAATCGCCTCAATATGAAGTGAGTGCTCTAGCAACTGTGCCAACTGCGGCCTCATCGTCACGTGACTACACGTGAAGACAGCGAAAGCAGCGAACTTCACAACTATAGGCTGTAGAATTTATTGTGAGCATTTTTCAATATAGCCTCATCAAGAAGAATAAAAATAGCTTTTGTAACCATGCATATAATGTGTATGTGACTCACGATTATAAGTTTAAGCGACAGAGAAATACAAATTAACTGAAAGGTATTAAACAACTAGGCCTCCGCACTTACCGTCTACAGCATATACGTGGAAACAAGAGAATCTTAACTATTGAGAAAACAAAGCACATTTTTGTAGCTGTCACGTGTCGCTCTCTGACCGGACGACAGGGAATTATGGCGTGCTATAATGGAGGTCTGAGGTATACAAATATTATTTTACCTTTATGTCGACACAACTATGATGTCTGCTATGGAAACAGACGTTTCGCACATCGAGACAACTGAACTGCTACATGGATGATACTAAATAAACTAGTCACCTTACATTAAAACGCCCACAATCAAGCCTCTGAAGTTAAATACGGGAAGTTACTTATGCGAATGCATCCTTAAGGACGCTTCCTATCCAGAACCTTGGCGAGAGCAAGGATAGTGATTTACATGTTAGGCCCATATTAAATGAGATTAGGGCTTACTTATTTGTCTTACGTACATACTATATGTCACCAACGACTTTTATGCTCACCCCATACGGCCCTCATTGCTATCGAATCATTTGTGCTGTTCTTTTCAATACCTTGAAACTTACGGACAAATATAAATTGTCATGCCCCAAAAAATACTCGAAAACAAGCATCCCCATTCTCTTCTCAAACAATTTAATACCTATAGCAATATTTTTGTCTTCTTAGTGCATAAAATACTTTCCTCCTCCCCCCCCCCCCCCTTTTCCGAAAATTATGTTGTAGAAGGTGACTGAGCACGTCCTAATCTGATTTAACTTTTAAATTCCTGTCGTTGCTCTCGCTAGCCCCCCTATCCTTACAATGTAGGCAACACTATTGCCGAGTAGGAACTTGGAAAACAAGACGTAACCGATTTATATAAATTTAAAAGTGGCCTGTGTCACCTACAACTTTGGCAGCGAGTTTAGGCGTGTTTGCTTCCAATAAAGAAAAAAATAAGTCATCCGTAACATTTGGATGTTGGCCGAGTCAATGTTGGCAGAAAAGATCCTTGAAATCTTGCCAGTAAAGTTGGAGTAGTTTTAGTACCTCAAGTAGTTTATTAAATCAGCTGATTAAAGCGGCGTGTAGCACTGCTAATGACGAACGCACCCTTACGCCGTGTTGGCAATGGTAGAGCTAAGACTTGCAGAGAAGAAGGATGTTGCGTACTTCAAACATGTGTTTGTTCCGCGTATCATCAGACCAAAGACCAAAGACATGAAAAACAAAGGTTCAAAGCTTCAAGCTATCTACACTCTTACAGATACGCGAACCACAATCGCAGACCTGACTATCAGGTCACGGAATTCCGTTGAACAGTATTTGCTTGTCACAATGGAAGAAAAAAAGACAGGCTTTGTGCACAACTTTTGCAAACAGCATTAAAATCCACCTGTTTTCAAAAAAAAATTTTGTTGGAGTTTGTTTGCAGAAGTCACAAAAAAAAGTCGTTCCGTCATTGAAAGATGCTATGATTATTCCAGGATAATCTTACACAAACATTAAAATTTTTAATTTTGATTAGGACAGTTTAAAATCCATCTTACTTAAGGGCGTCTAAGTGGGGAAAAATTACAATTTTATATTTGTGTGACATACTGTTAGTTTTGTATATATGTTAGTTAAGAGTACATTTTCCTCTCAAGGAAAAAAAATAGCTGAATAAGTTTTCCCTTAATGGAACTTCATATTCAAAATTTGTACTTTTTTGTTCTTAGAAGCCGCAAAAACCAATTAACATAAACATATTTAAAAAATTCACACTGTAACTAAATGTTACAGACTACTGTTTGACATGTTTTAAAATTCATTACAAAAAATTACTGTGGTTTAAAAAAATTCGTATAGGAAAAAAAATTTAATTTCAGAATTTTTTTAAAATAAAAAAAACTTCGTAATGGATTTTAAAACATGTCAAGCAGTAGCCCATTACATGTAGTTGCAGTGAGAATATTTAAATGTATTTATGTTTGTTGGTTTTTGCAGCTTATAAGAACTAACAAAATGCAAATTTTGACTTTGACGTTCCCTTATGGGAAAACTGGTTGAGCTATTTTTGTAAGAGGAAAATTTACTCCAAAATAACGTCTACAAAACTTACTCTATTTTTTTTTTTTTTTTTTTTCAAATACAAAATTACGACTTTTCCCCACTTGGACACCCTTGATCGTGAAAAATTGAATTTTTGTGATTTTATAACTTACAAAATAAACAACTTGCTGAGTATCACATAAATTAAATCTGTTTAGTGGTTAACGAAAATTTTTGCATTTAAAAATTACTTTAATATGCGTACCTTATTTTCAAACTTCAGGAGAAATAAGAGAGATAATAGAAGTGGGGAGAGGATACTATGAACTAGTATAATTGAGAATTGAGGGTAAAGTGGGTTTGTAAAAAACAACACCAGCATAGTTGAACCTTGTTCTTAAAAAATCGTAACAGATGTATTAGTGTTCCTCAGAGATTGTGATCACCGAGGCGTTATTTTCGAGTTAATGGATCTCGAAGACTTAAATATCGAGCAAGCCACGGACGCCCTCGTAAATAAACAGACTTGCGATGGGCTCTCATGTGCTTGTTCCCATCCGAGACAATCCTCTTTTACCGCCATGGCATTTGCAGGTGGGCGTGCGTTGTCAAAACGTGTTTGAATCCAGCGGGGTTACTTTAACGGCTAACGTGTGATTTTGATTAAAAAAAAAAAAAACGGCGTGAGGTAGTATTCAAGTCTCCAGAACACGCGGATCGTATCGCAACAAATCATATCACTGGCCTTAGTTTCTGAACTAATCTAAATGCATATCCCAATTACCAGAACGTGATTATAACCCTGATTGCGACCGAATTCACCATAACATCCCTAAGTCACGAAGGCAAGACGAGACAAGTGGCATTATGAAGCCGCATCGATAGCGACCTGGCAACGTCGCTGTGGGGGATATAGTCTACACCAGGGACGACTACATTTTTGACAATTGGTAAATGTGGTTCCAGAAATTAAATCGAATGTTACATTTTCATGAAACTATGTTCTAACTTACTGAATGAGTGAATGAAAATGAAAATACGTTAGAACACTAAATTAAATGTCTTAGTAACCAAACTATGATTCACAGCAGACCACAGACAACAATAGGCGTATTTTGGTGGTTGTGTTGGAAGGACCAGTGCATTTTCGCGACTCCGATAGCAGTAGTGTTTGTAAACGAACCTCAAACAGTTTGCCGCCGTTTACAGTGTTTTGCTTCCTGAGTAGCAAGGTAGGTTTACAAGGTTCGTTCACAAGTGGATGTTATTCGGTAATTTCCGTTTCTATATAAAGCAGATGCAGACCTGGATTTGCAATTTAGAGCGTAGTTCACTTTGCAGCACATTATTTTAAGATTACCACACGAAAAAAAAATAATTTTTCATGTAAAACAATACACTTTGTATTATGAATCAAAGAATGTGTATTTCTGATGATAAAAGTTTTTTGCAGCACACGGTTTTGTTTGTAAATGCAAATGTTCCGCTAAAAACACTTGTAACCAGCCTATTACCGATTGAATTGCGAAAATAAGAATATTGATAACTAAATTGTCAGATAAGTGCGCTCTTTCGCTGGATACATTGTACAAGAAGAGAACCGAGCTGCTTATACGCAAGCTGCGCACAGAAACAGAGAAGGCGATAAGTCGAATTTAACACGTCCGTCAAACACCTCATCGCCTCTAGGCGCATAGGACTAAACTAGTGTGCAGTGTTTTCGTAGATGTGTTTTAACGGGACTTCAAGAGATTTTCCTGTTATTTTATTTGTGGAAAGTATGTAGTAAAGTCCAAAGCAGGTTTCTGTGATTTTGTTTTACGATTACAGTTGATATTTTCTCAGCTACAGCGACGTGAAAAAGTAATTTTACAGCTTGTGAAGAGCTTGGTAATCATGCTTTTAACTAGCGGAAGGCATTTTTAAAACCATAGGTTCGAAGTGTGTCTTCTTTTCATAGATAAACGCCTTGGAAACATTTTTAGCAGCTATAGAAGGAAATATAGTTTCCGTGCCATGTTACAGCACGACTCACCCGCCAGGTCCTCTTCTCTTAAGATGACGTATGGTACATAATTCAACGCTAAAAGCATTAATCTATAACTGCAGGTTTCTTGAAGCCAATTTGCGAAAATTGAACAATAACAACCCTAGACAATAGTTTTAACCACGGTCGTAGAAGAACAGATCTGGACACTCGCCTATCTACCAATGTATTTTGCTTGGCCTCCTTGTTGCTTGGCTGTAGTTCGTTAAGTTACCGAGAATATCGTACTTTTTGGCGCTGTAATCCGGGCGGTCCTACTCAAACTCCGCCCACTATTTCCATTGTTAAATTTATAAAGTAAATAAAGATTGCAGGAGCCTTTTTTTTATTTGTAAGCGAAGGAAGTATTTTATAAATTGATAAAAAATCCGTTTTGATAAATTGTTTATCTTAGTGGAAAGGAAGTGGACTGAGTTAGAGTCCGACCCCCTAACTGAAGCGCCAATAAAACAATATTCTCGGTAACTTGGTGAACTGCAGCCAAACAACAAGGGGGTCAAGTTTCCAGGCGAGTGTCCAGACCTGTTCTTCTACGGCCGTGGTTTTAGCCGACGTTTTAAACAAAATTGTTTCCAGTGTTACGAACTACTGAGGCACTATCTCTGACGCCGGAACCTCGTGCATTTAACTGCGGCGCAAGAGATCACGCGTAACGAATTAGTAATTCTGGATAAATATTTACTCATAAAGTTGGCAAATGTCATTATCTAGGATTGTCATTGAGTATTTTATCCATATTGGCTTCGAAAGAAGCGTAGGAATTATTTGATGTTTTCAGCGTTTATTTACCTACAACACACTCTTAAAGACGGACCTGCACTTCCAGAACACTGCCACAGACTAAACAGTAATACAGACGTGAAATGACGTGGCGGCTCATTTGATAAGGGCGAACTTGGCCGCTTATTGGCTGCCCGGTGTTGTTGATACTAGCCCCGTGTCTGTTTGGCTCCTCCATGGTGCGGCAGGTTTCCTATTGGCCTGGCTGCCGGCTAGCAGGGTAGCCACCTTACGCTGATTGGCGGTAGGCGTCTTCGCCATGTTGCTGGCCAGGGAAGACATTTTGCTGGCGTGTGTGACTGAGTTCGCCGTCCTACCGGCTTTTTCACTTCTGTATTCCTAAATATTCTGTGGCACTGCAGTGATGGTGTGACTAAGGTTAATTCTACAACAGGTTAGAAAGATCAATGTTATAAGTTTGGCACAGGGAAAATTTCTGCCACTTGAGCGCTGGTATCGCTAATGCACCAAACTGACCAATCACAGAGCTTTCCTGAATTTTAAGGTTTATTAAGTTGATAATTTAAAACGCGAAAATAGTTCCTTTTCACTTTATAATTAAATTAAATGACAAATATAATTTCCAAGTTTATTTAAATTTAATTTTACTACGGTTTCGTATTTATCTGGTCTCTTAGCGGTCGAAGCGAAACTAGTGGCAGAAATTTTCCCTGTGCCAAGCTCTCCCATAAGAAAATGTATTTTCTTTATAACCTGTAGTAGAATTAACCTTAGTGTGAGGTGTACATATGGTGAGCGAGGTGTACCTATGGTGCGGCTGTTTGAGGACACCGATGCTTGTGCCATTCACGCAAACAGGGCCATCATCAGGGCCAAGGACATCCAGCCATAACCTGAAGTGTACAGGCTTGCCGTGTGACGCACCCCATTCTCCAACTAGCCTAGCTGCTAATGACATGCTTACCAGAGGGCTCATTCAGTGCTGTGGAGGGTTCGCACTGGTGAGGTAGGATTTGGGGACTTGCAAGACAAAATTGTCAGCACCGGCAATACTGATGCCCCAATCGTTCCAGTGTTTCAGGCGTATGTATGCAACCCGCATTAACCCCATATAAATCAAGGTTTTATTACCTTCACTATAGCAGTGAGAATATTACACATACCAGCACTTTCTTCGCGCTTTATGAAAGACACAGTCCTTATTTTCACTGCTGCAAAATGTAGTATAACAAACGGTTAGACAAAAAAAAAGTTTTGTAAAATTGTAGTCTAGCATATTTTATACTTAACTTCGGCAAATGCAGCGAAAATTAGAACGATTTGGTCTCTTAAAAATGTGAAGATTATGCTGATACGCGTAATATTGCTATAGCGAAGGTAAAATTAGCCTTGAATCATATGGGGTTACTTCGGGTTACATACATGCGCCTGATAAACTGGAACGGCCTCTTAATGCTAGCCGTGTAATGAGAAAAATACATCGTGTTGTACTGTAACGAGAGAGCGCTCGTCCGCGCTAAGGGGATACGACCTTCCTCTGTCCCTTCACTCTACTACCACTTTCGGGTGACATGCCGAGCCTGTCTCGGCCCACCCTTCCCTCTGATGTTGAAGTCATGGTTGTCTGGGAGGCGAGCAGTGGCCGTCACAGTTAAGAGGCTGTGTCGCCTGTTTTGTTGAATATATTAAATTTAGCATTACTTTAATAAAGTAAGGGTAGAATGAATTATCGGCAGTGTAGCTTATTACAAACACTACATTTTACGATTAGGTGCATATTAGTGGATTGAATTGGTACTAGGGGTGATTTAGTCTAAATTACGTTGTTAGAGGTAATTATTACTTTAAAATTTCATAATTATGTTTTAATACTTCGAACACAATGTGCGTAATAAAAGGTAATGTAACTACCTAAGTATCTATTAAAATATTTTCAAATAAAGCTTACCAAACTCTGAGTCAGACAGAAACTAAGAAAAATGCAGCATGTTGAGTCACATGGGTAGTCCTTGAAGAGGAGTGCGCGTCTAGGCCATCATCGAAGGCTGCCCTAACACCTAGAAGCTTGGAACTGCTCTGGGGTCAGCTGGCATTCCCTCCGAACTGTGAGAATGATCTCGGCGTCTTCGTGGCTGGGTATAAATATAGCTTGCAATCGCCGAGCAGCGGAGAGATATATTGAGCCTGTGCCTATTATTGGTGGAACGACCTCGAAAAGTTGTTGGTGGCGAAGACGATGGCAGCGGCGTCAATGAACGACGCAGAATCAGCTGATGGAATAGCGACAATGTGGCAAGGTAGTACTGCAGTGGAAACAGCTGTGGCATGTTTGGATGGTGCAGTTGCATGTGTGGGACAGGCGAGCGGGTTAGATTGTCACTCTAAAAAGTGAGAGATTTCTGGAAGGAAACATTTTAAGTAAACAAATAGTGAGAGATTTCTGAAAATAAATTTTTAAAAGAACTGTAATATGAATAATCTGAAAACTGTTTTGTATGAAAGAGACGTACATTAATTATGTTGGATAGGGAGTTTACGCGCTAGAAATATTAACTGTAAATAATAATAATAGTAAATATTTATCCATAGAGTTGTGTATTGTACATAGATAAGAGTCGGTTGCATTATTATTGCAGAGTATTCAGATAAGGTTTGTTATAAATTAGAAAATTTAAACCAATTATCTAATTAAATTTATCAAGTCCTCCATCCCGATCGAGTCAGGGGGCGACCGTCACACAACCTAAAATCGTTCAGCCTTAAAACCCTCTCTTCGACCCTATTCAGCCTTAAATTCAGCATAAAGTCATTCAGCCTAAAATCGTTCAGCTTAAAGTCATACAGCCTAAAATACATCCAGCCTAATTTTAGGCTGAGTGGCGTGTACCCGAGTTAGGTTGCACCCAGGACAGCAAACTTGTAGCAGCATGTACCATACATATGTTTAAATAAGGACAGCAATCCATTTTGGCTGTCGATACTATCTGGGTTATTCATAACGAGCGCGGTGGCTCACTAGACTCGCATTCAAGAGGGCCAGGGTTCGATTACCAGTCTGGTCCTCCTGACTTCGGTTTCCCATTGTTTCCCAATTTCATTCTAGGCGAATGCCGAGATGCTTCCTAACTAAAGGCAATGGCTAATTCCTCTCCAGTTCCCTACTTGTTCGAACCTATTGTTCCGTCTCTAATGACCTCGTCGTTGACCTCACTACCTATTTACCTATAATATCTAACTGTATGGCTGGTATTCATAGTCATATATGTGAGGAAGGTGCGCACCACATTCTACACGTTGGCAGAAAACGATAATTTAAACAATTTGCGTGTTGTTTGAGCGTCACAAGCTGTCTCAAATTTGCGAGAGGTGCGGACATATCCTATCCGACTCCGAATTGTAAACTGTTCTCAAAGGCAGACAGCTTTAAACGATGATGAGCACTTCTAGTGAAATATTTACATGAATATACGCCATTGTATAGCCCTCTTTTGACTCACAAACGCTGCGTATCAGCGAAACAAGACAAATTCGTATATGCATGCGCAAGATATTCCAAGAGTTGTTTACGAGAACGCGGATTCTTCTCTGTCTCTTATCCACGAATAGTTTGAGGGCTTGTTACGAGAATGTTTATACCCTATGAGTTATAAAGCACTTCCTTCCTTCTACAGAACAGGTTGTTGAATGTGGACTGCTGTCCTAACGTACAAACAACAATACTTTTCCCAGTATACGGAGAAGTGTACCAGAAAGAATTGGATATCCCTGAGTGAATCTCTCTACATGCATGGTGGCCTGTGCAGAAGGCGACGTACAGCGGAGCCTCTGGTGGTAGTCGTCGTCGTACGAGGATTTCGTCCCCTTGTCGCAGCCCTTCCCTCGTCGGATGCGCCCCCGACGTGATTGTGAGCCATGAAAACCTACCCCCTCGTCCCGACAACCAACGCCGTTGTTTCCACCCCATTCTTTTTTTTCAACCTCCCCCCAGTTTTCCCCGGTTTCCTGCCAGACGGGACGCTCCCCAAACACCCACGTGTCATGGCAACTCCCCTCGGTGGGGTTCGACGTGTGGCAGACAGACTCGGGTATCTAAGTCGTCTGCGGCCTTGGGGTTGACGCGGGGATGCGACATCGTCAAGGCCTTGCGTTGCGATGACGGTCGTCCGTTCTGATAAAAAGTAACAAAATCGCCAGATTTATAACATACATTATTACAAGCTGAAGTGTTCTGGTGGATACATGCCACTGCTAGCGAAGATTGGGATGCGCTAAGAAAGTAGGTATGGTAGACTTGTTTCCCAGACATCCATGGTAGCACTCCTAAACTCTTTTACAGTAAAAGTTTGTATATTTACAAGGCGGTAATATGGTAACTATCCCATACTGCGTTTAGGTTCATTACTTTCAAAACTTTTTTACTAGTACATAAAAGGACTAAGGATTAGAAAATAAGCAGAAAAAAAAAAAGAAGACACAAGTCAAGAAAGCCAGACATGGTTGAAGTCAACAAACATGAAGGTCCTACAAGTAATTCCGAAATAGGAATATAATCGGTAAAAACGATAAAGGAATATCAAAACTGACAATAACAAAAATAATTTGCATGAAAATGGCGAAAATGATGAACAAAGACAACAAGAACTACACAAATGAACACAGCGACCGAAATGGTTGTACACAAGATAGCACAACAATCATTATTTCATGTTATTTTATTTTTATGTTACTTTAGAATTAAGCCATTCATTTTGTGAATTGTTTTATGTAGTGTCATAAGTATTATGTAATTGGTTAAGCGCAAGAAAAGCTTGACGCCTTAATTTTGCCCAGGTAAAATACGTTAATAAATATAATAAATAACGATAAACTCTCTTCGTCAAAGGATTTACTTATACGTTTGTTGACTACAGACATTTATGGCTTCCTTGTTTGCTTCCACGTTTTTTTTTTTTGCTAATTTTCTTGTACTTAGTACTTATATGTAACCGACGGTTTGTGCGACTCATTAACATTCGTTAGCAATTACGTGTAGCTAACAAACAATTCAGTTTAATACACTGTAAAAAAAAACTTCCTAAAATGTTTAGGAAGTTATTATCCCAGACGCAGTATGGGACAGTTATCATACTTCCGTCTTGTAAATATGCAAACTTTTACAAATGTTACAATACAAGTCTGGTAACTTTAGTATGCATTTGACTGTTTTATAATTAGGTTCAGGATTGTTACCATGAATGTCTGGGAAACTATTCTACCATGCCTACTTTCTTAGCGCTCCTATACGCACGTCTGGTAAATTTACAAACTATTTTTTAGAGTTTAGCCTCCATTGCAAAAATCATTCAAAGATCAGAACCCACAACACATTCAGATATGGCAGGAAAAGGCCGCTAGGCTATTAATCATAATAGTAACACACGATACGAGGTACAAGTACTTACAGGATGGTACTGTGGAGAGTAAACAAACGCACATGTAGTTGGACGTTACACATTTCTTCGCACGCCACACCTGACCTGAATTCTCCTATCCAGTGGTTGTCGGAGATCAGTAGAGACCTGAAAAATTCGCGTTTTCTTTTAGAAACAATCTATAATTTTAACTACTATAAGTTCATGTTAATTTAGCAACTGACCCTTGACCCTTATGACTTGGGGTTCTGTTTTTTCGCGAAAAGAATTTTGCCGCAGTGTGTTTCAGTGCCTTACGTGCACATCTGCAATTCTGCTTCATGGTTATTGGCAGCGCGTGTCTGTGTGAAAAGCCGTATCTCATTTGACTGAGCCAACTACAAAAACTTTCCTGCAACACCACACGTCTGTGATTTGCCGGTAGAATCCCAAGGCTCGTGAGAGTTAAAATATCCAATCGCTGACCACGAAGCAGAACTGCAGATGTGCACGTAAGGCATGGAAACAAAGTGAGACAAAATACTTTTCGCGAAAAACAAGGGTCCCTAGATATTGCCCAACTTTCTGTGTGGCGATCCTGTTCGATTTTGCTGTGCGCATACTATTTATACTTGTAGCGTGTCCCACCAACAACCTTGGATTGAACTTTCTGTGCGTGTGCTAAATCAATTGTAGCAGGGTCTTAGCTAAGTTACATGATAGGAAAATGTACGGTTATTTAGAGTAACTTCGTACCATATTGGGGTAACATTGTACCAGGCATTATATTTTATATAATAGCATTGTGGTATTCAATCACTATGCATACTTCAAGGTTAAGGCGGCCGCCTACACCATGCTTCAAATGCTTTGTAGCGTGTTCGTAAACAGGTTTTTTCTGCGAAAATATTCCACGTGTGCACATTGTGCCAACGTACGAAAAGAAAACAAACTTCAGACAAGGTCGGAACCTCATTGTTAAGACACCACGCTGCCGTGTCAAACCGACACGATGCTGATATCAACTTCCTCGGGCAGCCAATAAGCGACAAAGCTCACACGTGTCAAATGAGCCGCCAAATCATTTCACGTATGTAATACTTAGGGCCACGATTTTGCCGCGAAAAGATTTTTGTCCCACTTCGTTTCAGTGTCTCTCGTGCACATCGACAGTTCTGTTCCAAGGTTATTGGCAGCGTGTCTTTGTTCAGACATGTTTCTCATTTGACTGCACCAATCAGAATAAGATTATTGTGACTCCTTACGTCTGTAATTTGCCAAGGCAAGAGAGAGTAAAATTATCCAATTACGGGCGATGTAGCAGACCTGCAAATGTGCACATGACGCATCGAAACCAAATGTTGCAAAAATATTTTCACCATAAAATCGTCGCTCTAGTAATACTATATAGACTGTGATCAGAAGCTGGGAGCGCACTAGATCGCGTGTCTGCTGCTAGGGGACTCGTATCGCCATACGCCGTCCGCCCCTCCCCTCTTTCCAGCACGACGTTGGAGTCAATGACCTCGAGACAGAGCCGGGGTGCGCGACATAGGGACAGCCACAACCTTCCAGCCTCGCACTAGAGCTGGTTTTACACGACGCAATTTATTTCTCGCGCAGCTCCTTGCGCGCAATCGCTCGTGCAACAATGTGTCGCTTTAGATCTTGTCAAAGCATTTGACACATTATCATATTCGATACTTTTGGAAAAAATTGGTATAAGGGGGTGGCAAAAAAGATAGTTTAACAGTTACTTAGAAAATATTATACAATGTATTAAAGTAAACAATAAGCTTGGAAACTCAATGAGAATAAATACAGGAGTCCCGCAGGGAAGTATTCTTGGTCCAATTTTGTTTTTTATTTATATAAATGATTTGTGCAACATATATATATATATATATATATGTATAAATGGTCAACTAATATCATATGTAGATGATGCTGTGATTATTTTTTCATCTGATTCATGGACATCAGTTTTTAATATCGCCAATGAAGAGTTAATTAAAGGGAAAACTATATTAGCTAAAATTTGGCTCTCTCTAAACGTAACTAAAACAAAGTGCATATCATTTTCTGCAAACAAATTTGGTCAACCAAAAGAACACCAAGAACTCAAAATACATAACTGTAGTCAATAAAATGCAAACTATAAGTGTAACGTCATAGATAGAGGTACGTAAATTTCGCAGATACATTCCAGGTCAGGTTGAACGACAATTATGTATACTTCATTGTCATGTCTGTGACTTGCTGGCGGCTGTTACGAAACGCGTTTGACTACTGCAAGCCAGTAGTAAATAAGGAAATAATGCGAAGTGCTATCGCTTGCTACCTGCTTGTACGGTTATAAGCCAATAGATAATCGATTGTGGTCAGTGGGTGTATAAGACTGACAAGTCTAGGCTGCTGCCAGATGAATCCGCGAAATTGACGTACCTCTAGTCATAGAACGAGTAGAGGAAACAAAGTGTTTGGGTGTTATGTTAGATTGTAATTTTAAATGGGACAGGCATGTTTCTTACTTAAGTTAAAAAATTCGTAAAACAATATATAAATTTGACTGGATTTGTTTGTATGGACATACTCCATTGCGAAATAAATGACTGTCACAAGAAAACTAAAAGTAAAAATAAGACAAGAAAACATAAATAAGCAGAGTATGCTTTAGTCATCAGGATACATACACAACATGAAATTCCAAAACTGGAATCTGGTCAGATAAATAGTTTTCTTGTGACAGTCATTTATTTCGCAATGGAGTATGTCCATACAAACAAATCCAGTCATGCACTCCCATTGCACAGTTCTTTCAAAGATCATAATATATAAATTTGTTGAACTTAGATCTGTTTTATCAACTGAATATATAAAAATGGTTTATGTAGCTATTATTCAATCTGTTCTGCTGTACGGTATACTGGCATGGGGATGTATGAGCAAAACGGCAATCAAGCCACTAATTTTAATACAAAAAGTTATTGTACGAACTGTTTTTAAAAAGACTTTTGACCATCCTTCAATGGAACTTTTCAGTCGTTTGAGAGTATTTAATATCAGAAAATTGTATATTAGGACCATATTAGTCAATTTTTTGAACAAAAAGTTACCAGTACAGTATTTATCTCATGTATATCCACTCGATATAATTTAAACCAGAATTTACTAATTCCCGTAGTTCACAAAACAATTTCTCAAAGATCATCCACATTCTTGCTTTAAAAAATGTAGCAATTCTTTCTGAAAATATAAATATAAACAAAAATATATATATTGATGATGAGTTGGCTTTAATATTTAAGTGGTAGTTTACTGTAGTTAATTATTTTTACTTTCTATATGTTTTAAATTGTTAAATAATATCTGTACCCATCAATATTTTTTTTTAATTCATGCATCATTCAATTTTTGTTCTCAAATTAATTTACACCAAATGATAAGTTTTGTTACATAATTTACCGCAGCTATAGAAAATAATTTGTTTAGTAGCACTCACACACAAGCTTTGCTTATGTGAGTGTGATGTCTTCCATTATATAAAAAGTATTTATGTAAAGTGCTGTAATCGGTGCACGGAAATGAAATTTAAAAAAAAAATTGCATGAAATCTCATAGTCCATTTTACACAGCGCATTTTCCCCACACAATATATATGCAATCTGTTTTCTTTCCGCCAAAGTTTAGAACAAATGAATAACTTAAAGGCACAAGGCATTACATAATATATTATGTGCACTTGCAAAGATGTAGATGTTATCTGACGAAGATAAAAATAATTGTGAACCATGCAGGAACATGTTTTTTATCTCTTCAGTTGTACAGTACTATTTTCCCTGACTTCCCATACAGACGCGGCCACAAATACATTCTCGCACAAATGTTTGCTGTGATAACTTGGTGATTATGTATTACAGTGGACTGGAAATTGTTTGTATTCGTCCAAAAACTGCAAAAAAAAAAACTCCGGTATCGATTCCATGTTCGTATGGCGTGTTGTTGTTTTTGTTTATACTCACAACTACGCGCGTAAATTTACTCACGAGAATGGCCAATCACATTGCTTGTTCCACGCAACTTGCATCGAAAATAGAGCATGTTCTATTTGCAGAAATTGCGCCGCCGCTTGCACTGCATGTGAGGTTCCAAGAATTGTGTGTCTGAGCTCCAATGCAAGATCAGCATATTGCGTGGAAATTGTGTGTACATTCATGACCGTCTTTAGTAGAAAGCCGGAGTCTTGAATGTGGCAACGCTGCATCGTTGGCTTGCTGCTTGTCTCTCATTAATCGCCCTAGTCAGTGTAGACGTGTACACGCCACTATAGGTCATTCGGTATAAAGTGAGCACTAAAATTTTACCTCGGAAAAATATCACTAGCCGTTACTGCATATAGTTCAACATAAATTATAGTTGCCTTACTGCTTGTATGGTTGGCAACGAAATATCGTGATATAGTCCCAAGTGTTTTCCCATTTAAATTTAACAATAGAGAAACAAAATCAACCGAAATAGACAAAATTGTATTTCACGTAATTAATAAACATTTTTTATTGAAAGTATATAGATTCATACTAACTATACAATTTTTTTTACATGCGCAAGGATCAAGTGATGTGTCCAGAGAGGTTAGACATGTCCCGTCGTTAGCCATTTCGGGCGGAAAGATATGAATTATCTGAAAATAGAACTTTAGCAGGGCTTTTTTGAGTGCTCAGTTTAACCCGAATCGCCTATAAAGTTGCATCTACATACGTTGCAGAGACTAGGGTGGCCAAGAAGTGACAAGCAGCAGGCCCCCGACGCAGCGTTGCCACATTCAAGACTCCGACCTTCTGCTAAAGACGGCTATGGTACACTACGTCGTGTAAAACCATATTAAAGGCCGTGCTACCATCGACATAGCCATAACAATATCAATAACTACAGCCATGCAAAGTCCGCGTTATTACTTGGATATAGATGAGATTTCATTGGCGTGTGCAGCTTGGAATACAATCTGTAGAGAGAAGAGACACTGGAAAATTGGGAGAAAGTTGATTGTTTGGTATTCTCCAACGTGCTGTGTAAAACACTGAAGGTTTTGCATCGATTTTGGCTCCTGCTGGAAGCATTGTTTCTCTTTTAAACGTACCTACTTAGAACTGTACAATTTTAACAGAACGTGTGTCATTTGTCCCAATACTGTTCATACGTGTCACAAAAAGCAACATATAGTAACAGTAAGATAAAGATAGGCCTACTATAGTTTATTGGCGACTATATGAGAAGCTTAGATTTATAGTATTGTAAGTCAGTTAAATTAGTTTCCTCTTAAGCAATTTTTTTAAATCACATGAAAAATGCAGTACATTCCTGCAATACTCAAATGGTATTCAGAAATTCAGTTACGAGTGAAATATTTGTTGCAGGATATTATTTTAATAAATGTGAATAACATGAATAAAAATGACACCACTAAATGACAGTGACTTACACCACTATGACTCTCAGTCCCTCATAAGCTTACTTAGATGTTTTCGCGTTTTTCCATTGTCTCTAAAAATCCGCGATGTTACTGGTTGCCCAATTTACAGCGAAAAAATAACAGTAACAATACTAATAACAAAATGTTAGTTACAAAATGTTATCAACAAATTCTAAGCTATGGAACACTATTTTATACCAATGTAGATAGCAAGTTATTAAAATTGTTGAAAACGCCAATGTGACAAAAAAAGTTGTAATAATGATAAACGGAAGTTAATAACAATGTTGATGACAAAAAATAATGCTGACAGAAGCGACAAGGAAAGTTTTTTCATTGTTGTTATCGTACCAGCCCTCGTGGCGTACGTGAATATAAACAACATAACCCTATTAGAAGCGACATAATGGAGCTTTTTAACCACTGTTGTTGTACCAGCTCTCGGGGCGCACAGGAGAGTAAGCAAAGCCATGTGAAATTTGAGTACATTTCACGAAATACTGTAATTTGTTAGTACATCATTTACATATTTAGAAATCGTAAATGTGACGTAATTTATGTATCGATTTCCTCACAGATAATAAAATAAGGCCTAAAAACTTCAGGATAACCAAACTTCTGCGAACTTCGACGCCATGGCAATCCACAGATAAAATGAGTACGATTAACGATTAAAATCACGTCTTGTCGCTTATGTTACTACTTATTTATTCTGTGTCAATGTTGATAGCAAATGTGTAATAAACATTGTTTAAAACACCAGTGTTATAAACATAGTTGTAAGAATGATGAACGGAAGTTAATAAAAAATGCCTACAACATTGTTGATAACATTGCTAGTAACATTTGTTACCAACACCCTTTGATCTAGACCGCTTTAGAATGTGTGGGGCCGCGGTGGCCGAGGGGTCAGACCTCTCGCCTCTCACCAAGGTGATCCGGGTTCAATTCCTGGTAGAGTCGGTCCCCGGATTTTCGCATGTAGGAATCGTGCCGGACGATGCCGTTGGTCGGCGAGTTTTCTCGGAGATCTCACGTTTCATCTCCCCTTGCATTCCGACGCTGCTCTATACTCACCTCATGTCACACCCCACCCCACATAGCATGTAAGCTTGCGGCAAGCCTGCAATTGACTTGATTTAGACTTGCCATTACAAGCCCAATAAGGTAAGTTTGAATCAAGCTTGAGTTAAGCCTATTTTTCACATTTGTATCCTACCCTGTACGAGGCAAGCTTGCTACAAGCTTGCAGCAACCTTGAATCAAGCTTTTTTCGCAAGCTTGCTGCAAGCTTGTCGTGTGGAGACTAGTTAGCTTGATTCAAGCTTGATTCAAGCTTATGGCTTGACATGACAAGCTTGCTGCAAGCTTGCAGACTTGTCATGACAAGCTTGATTCAAGCTTGAATCAAGCTTATTTTGCTATTAGGGACCAGCGCTTAAGACCTCGATGTTAAGCGCAAGCTGCAAGCCATGACAGTGTGTGCTAGCTGAAAACATCGAGCAAGCGAACAATATCAACATAAATTATATCAACTATATGTGTGCAAGCAATTGGCGTTTATTTATTGATGTCCTTTATCTGTAAATGAACTTCACAATAATATAACGTAATTTATTGTAATTATTATTGTTATTACAATGATGTTCAGTATTTGCCAGTAACTAGGTGTCCAGTGTGAATTATGTTTTGTGTACTGCTATGTCAGATGAGTCCTTAAGTTTGCTGCATATAAAATGTATTTTACGTGTAATCTATATATTGATCTATTGTATATATTTGACGAATTCCATATCCTATGAGCAATTCTCTATTTGGGATCAAAAGGAATGTATTTTAATAAAAAAAAAAGAGGTTTCTTTGGTTTTGAGGCGAGAGGTAACTGTGTCCTACTTAAAACGTTTGTTTTAATGTCGTTTACTAAAGAAAATTTCAAACATCAACTATAAGGATCAAATTAATATTATTTATCAGTAATATTGGTACACAGGGTATACTTACGAGCAAGGTATTGGTACACAGGATATACTTACGAGCAAGGTAATATTGGTACACAGGGTATACTCACTATCAAGGTAATATTGGTACACAGGGTATACTCACGAGCAAGGTAAAATTGGTACAGGGTATACTCACGAGCAAGGTAATATTGGTACAGGGTATACACACGAGCAAAGTACGGCCGTTACCTGGTACCTGGTCGCCAACAGAAGGAAAGCAGAAGGTATACTGTACTGGGCTGAATCAACGAGAGGGTATACCTCCGACTACAGCACTGGAAGAATGGGACGTAGATACGTCTCAGGGCTGAACCCCATGCGCCTAGACATGCAGGAAACATGTAGAACAAGAGCACATGCATCGCGGCGCTACTGGGATTGGACAAACATAGTCGCGATTTAGGCCATATTTACCTCTCATAATCACTAGTTCTAGCTACTGACAAGAGGGTGAAAAACCGGCATAGGCTCCGTAAAAAACCCTTGACAGAATAGGACGTGCAAAAGCATGCAAATTAAGTGGCAGAACGTCTCTACTGAGTCAGTAGGAAGGTATGAATCTATTAACTAATGGCTAGAAAGGCTAGAAGATAAGATTGGTTGGGAGGGCTATATTTCTTTCGTTTATTCGCGCTTACATGTTTTTTTCACTAACCAGGGCGCTTTATAAGTGCCCACTTTACCGTGACCAGGCTGTACACAAGCTTCAAAGCTGCGACACACACGCAGGACCTACTGTCGCAAACTTCAGGCTGTCAACGCTCAGAGACGCCCTCTTCTGTCTCCCCGTGGGGTGATTCTCATCCACGGCTTATCTCCCTTCCCCTCTTTTTTAGTCTGTTACAGTCTTCTTACACGTGGCAGCGCGGTGGGCGCTAAAAATAGTCACAGAACACGGCACACCCTCTCGTTTGAGCGACAAACTGTTTTGAGCGCATATCTGCTGTAAAAGACTGTAAAAGAGACGGTGTTAATGGAGACAGATTGGTGCTATGCACAAGGAAAAAAAATACTGTGTGCCAAAGTTATTGCCGATTCGTTGAGTTTCCGTCATTTTTTTTTTTTTTGTAAAACCGTGACTAGCATTAACACGTGCATGATGAGTCAGAACGGAGTGCCGTACTTTTGCATGGTTATAGTTATATTATAAAAAGTAAGTAAAAAATATGCTTTCAGTAATTAGTATGTCCGTAAAGTGTATACAGAAGAATTATGGCGACCTGGATATTGAATTTAAAATTAAATTAATTTAATGTAAAAATGTACTTGAAATTGGGCACCTACAGTCTAAATAGTTTTAAAATAAAAAATATCAAGAAGAATTTTTTTTTAACTTTATTTGAATAAACTTAAAGCAGAAAGACGGAAAATTAAACTGCAAGAAAAAAAATTAGATGGGGATTAAAATAAAAAAAAAAAAAAGTTCTTTGAATAGGTTCCGGGTGGTAGCAAACGAAATACTGTACTATCACTTCACTGAAATGTATTACAAGCCATAAACCATAATTTTGCTCAGCTCTGATTGAGTACTATAATTGAGGAGCAGGCATTCAAAACCAGACATGTCCAAAATCCCGAAAATTAGTAAAATGCCCATTCTAAATAAATAAACTATGTTACATACTAGTTTTAACTCAGACTCCATAAAAAACACATGTCTTATTGAAATGGGTATGTTTATTCTCAGTTAGTGCTATAAAATATAATGTTTATTCACTTTTTTTCTACAGCTAGATAAGGTGGACATGTCTGGTTTTGAAAGTTTGCTCCTCAATTATTCCAAGAGTTGATTACACGTCTAATTGAGCCTTATGTCGTAATTAACGCATACTAATTCCCGATGTTTCTGTGTTGTGGTTGCAGAGCAGCAATGCCTAATTTTTTAAGTCAACTAACCTAAAAACTTATAAAGTTATCTTCGAAACACGAGATGTTAAAATACATACACATCCAGGTAAACTATGACTGAGCATTCATGTATGTATGTAAGTATGTATGTACGTATATATGTACGTATGTATGTACGTATGTATGTACGCACGTAAGTACGCACGTATGTACGCACGTATGTACGTACGTATGCATGTACCTACGTAAGTACGTACGTATGTACGTATGTTGTATGCGTGTATGTATGTAAGCATGTGTGTATGTATGTATAGGCGGTTCGGGATAAAATGAGCACTCAAGAAAGCCCTGCTAAAGTTATGTTTTCAGCCAATTCGTATCTTTCCGCGTGTAATAGCTAACGACGGGACATTTCTAACCTCTCTGAAAACATAACTTAATGTTTGCGTGTGTAAGATTAAGTGTGTAGTCAGTACGAGTCGATGCAGTTTAATATAAAATAGTTCACTGCTATATGAAATAAAATTACATAGATTTCGGTTGATTTTGTTTCAGTATTGTTGTATTTAAATAGGAAAACCCACGGAATTAAATCACGTAATTTCGCTGCCAACCACACCAGCAATACGGCAACTATGGTTATTGTTGAGCTATATGCAGTAATGGTTAGTGATATTTTTCATAGGATAAAATTTTAGTGCTCATTTAATCCCGAATTACCTATGTACAGTACGTATATAAGGTAACTTGGAGGAAGGTTGCAGTCAACCAGATTTTTTATTTGCGTTTTGTTAGTTATTATTTAAAATTTCTAAAAGAAACTTAAAGTTCTGACTTAACACAAGTATCCAACGAAAAAAAATATCCCACTGGAATATTTTTTACACATTTGCTAAGACATTTGGTTTTAAAATTCCTTAAGTGTTTCATCTTGTACCGTGTTACTATGTATGTATGTATGTATGTATGTATGAATGTATGTGTATATATATATGTATAAACACACACACATACACATACATACATACATACATATATACATACTTTTACAGGATATCCTGAAACAAGCGCATAATAAACACACCCCGCGAATCCTGGGCTGAACTGAGGACGAAAATATAAGTGGCAAAATGTTTTATGAAGACATTTTACACCCACATTGTGGTAACATAGCACTGTAGTTAGTCCACTCTTGCGCTCCACAGATGTATTACTTTGCTACTACTGTTCTCACTTCATATTATGTATTCAGGTTGGAATACCGAGCAGTCCTAACATGATTCTACGTTTACTTGACAAACGTACATAAAATAACACCTAGACGTGGAGCGCAAGTGGGGACTTTCTCC
The DNA here is from genome assembly GCA_003012365.1 of Medauroidea extradentata. NCBI lineage: Eukaryota > Metazoa > Arthropoda > Insecta > Phasmatodea > Phasmatidae > Medauroidea > Medauroidea extradentata. The sequence goes on from PNEQ01135108.1 coordinate 43,895, forward strand.
GTGCAGTGTTGCCACATCGTGCACGTAAAATGTCGTCACACAACATTTAGCCATGTACATTTTCGTCTCCAATTTAGTCCAGGATTCACGTGGTGTGTTTATGTGTGTGTGCGTGTATATATAGGTAGACGACCTCTAGGCCTCTACAATTCAGCACTTTCCCTACCACGCAGCGTTACCTACGTGATCGGAGCAAATGCGTCCACCCTTGTAGGAAGCAAATTCACGTTCGTCAAACAAGGTATTGTTCACTTATTGAAATTCCCGCGCATATAGACTCAGCACAAAATGGTAATTTGCGACTGGGTAAACAGGGGCCGCTCCGCAGCGACCTTAATCAAAATCTATTCGAAAATTCCCTCCCCCTTACCCCCTCCCTGACGTGACGTCCAGCCGGAAATATAAATTATCTATTAGCGCTCCCCCACTATAACTCCCGGGGTATCTTAATCTCCGGACGTTGCGAGGGGGGAAGAGAAAGGGGATATTTTTTTTCTAGAGTCGTGGCCCCTATAGCGTTTATTTACCCCCCTCCCGCTGTAGTGTAATAACCAGGCACGCCCACGGCGCCATCATATCTGTATTTCCCCTCGGCGGGATCCTGTGGGTGGTGGCCGGGAGATGCATTAGAACCCTTTCCCTCCCCTTTCCTATCCCTAGTCATCATCGCGTCGGCCTAGTCTCCCCTCTGTGTACACTGACCTCTGTGTACAACCAGCCCTATAGGGGTGAGGGTGCTGATTACTCGCCGCAGAGGCTAGCACTTACAGCATGGACAGAAAGATTTCGCGGAAAGAGTTTTGCAGCTCTTGGTATCAATGCCTTACGTGAATATCTGCGGTTCTATGGGTGGTTCAGGATAAAGTGAGCAGTAAAAAAAAGCCATGCTAAAGTTCTATATTCAGCTAATTCGTCTCTTTCCGCGCGTAACGGTTAACAACGAAACATGTCTAACCTTTGACACATCACTTCGTGTTTGCGCGTGTAAGATAGGTCATTCGGGATAAAGTGAACACTAAAGATTTAACCTTCGAAAAAATAATCACTATCCGTTACTGCATATAAGTCACAATTAGCAAGAGTTACTTTACTGCTTGTATGGTTGGTAGCGATTCATCGCATGTAGTGCCGTGTATTTTCCTATTTGAATACAACATTAATGAAAGAACATCAGATGAAATCTATCTCTCTGTAAATAATATACTGCAAAATATTTATTTATGATCTTATTGACATTCGTACTTACAGTACAATTGGAATTAATTGGCGCAAGAATAATGTGACGCTATCGCCGGCCTCAAGTCATCTTGCTCGTCGTTACAGCTTGCTTTCGCTTCAGAGAGTTCAAAATTCCACCGACAGGTGGCATCAGAGTTAGGTTCTCGCCGTTTTTTGCTGTTTCGCCAAGTTGCATCATTATTTGTGTGTGTTTGTCCGTTGTGCGTATATACACATTCAAAAGTATTGTAAATTGCTATGAGTATCATTGCCAAATGACGTGAAACCATCAGTATTCTGTAAATTATGTTTTACGTTTGCCAGTCTAGAAACAACATATTTTTTATTTCACATATTAAGAAAATACGTTATTCATTGTTTCTGCTCCGTTCGTCGTCGTGGCAGTAGAACTGAACGAAACTTGAATTCTTGAATTGCGTGTGTCGTGTGTGTTTTTAGTGGCGGTTTTGAGTTACAAATTCAAATAAACTACGCCCGCATTTACGAGTTTCGTTACGGCAATAGTGCGTGTTGTATCGATTAGTCGATGGACAGAAACCATTAACCAGTATTAGGTATAGGACGTTAACTGACAGGTATTTTTAACTACGATTACTTTTTATTATATCTTATTTTAAGCCTCCGTGCACTTAATGAGTAGATATTGTAGCTAAAATTTATCGGAGCAGTTTAATGTAACTGTAAACATTGCACGACCCTATGTAAATAAAAGCACGTGGCAATATATACGTTTACATTCGGAGGAAAGATATAAATGGGCAGAACATTGAAATAAATCAGGGCTTTTTTGAGTGTTCACTTTATTCCGAACCACCTTTAACGGGGGGGCTCCGAGGCCGCAGTTGTGTTTCTCTGCCGCATGAGGGCTCTGCAAGTCTTGTAGCACCATCGTGTAAAGCGGCCTCTCCGAGTCCCTGCTAGACAGGTTTTCTTTGGGGAGGTGGGGTGAATAGCTACTGAAAACGAAGGAAGGGAGGTGGTTTGGGGTAGTTGGTGGAGTGTGGGGAGTTTACAAGCTTGTCACTGTACAATACAACGACCCTTCGCCTCCCTCGTCTTACCGAGTGTCGAGCCATAGGCTGAGTCCTTGTCCCGGCCGTCAAGTGTACGGTATTTCAGTTCTCGTGACAGTTGTACGCAGGTGCGAAAACACAGCGTCAGATAATTTATTAGTTTATGGGTTGGACTCTTGAGTACGA
>PNEQ01135109.1:0-46306 GCA_003012365.1 Medauroidea extradentata
ATATATATATATATATATATATATATATATATATATATATATATATATATATATATATTAATATATATATATGTATGTATATATATATATGTATATATATACATACATATATATACATATATATATATAATAAAACAAGTGCTAGTAGCAATGTTGTAGGCGACGTTCACTTTTTGTGAATTCATTTCTTTGAGAATCGGTTACGTAATCGATAATTACTTTAACATACAAGAGGGCTGTATATAAACGCATTGTTTTAATTCTGTGAGCAAATAACTTTCATAATATCAACATAATGTCTTTTTTCGGATTACAAAACCAATGTAAACAGTTGTCAATGCTTTTTGTGAACTGATAAGCTGTAAGTATGCCGATAAGACAGTGTCACAGCGTAAGCTGTACTTTTCTATAACGACTACACACAGGCGTTGCAGGATTGCTTACAAGATTTTAATTTATACATGACTTATAAGTTCTTAAAGAATTATTATAATCTATTCGCAAAAAAATGTCCCTTAGTAACGACAAAATGTGAAGTCATACGTTCAGAGCCCATTTCAATTTTATCGGACAGAATTTTTTTTCTTTCGCTTATTCGCTACTTTACAAATCGAAGGAAGATGCGAGAGAAAAGTTGACAGGTAAGTGTTTAGCAAGTGAAAAGTAAAGGCGGATTCTATTCCGTGAAACTTTCCGATGCGTTTTTAACCTGTCACAATATATGCGACAGGGTGACTGGTGGAATTGACAGCTGCAAGGAAATACGACTTTGCAAGGGATGGAATCTTTGTTTCCCATCGCTTTCGAGTTGCTTGGCCTAACAACCGAAATGCGGAAGAAAGAAAAAGTCTGTTGCTTGTTTTCAAGTGCCGCCATGAAAAATTCAATTGTAAATTGACGCTACCGCAGCGGAAAATGATGATATGGTTTCATTAAAATGTAACGTATATGGCTGCATGATGAAACTTCTGCATATTTCGTTAGGGAATGGAATTGTTATTTGAAGTTTGTCCGATAAAAATCTTAGTTCATCGCAGTAATGACTTTAAATACTTTAAATGGCTTTTTTTTTAAATATCAATGTCAACAAACACAGTTCAATGTGTCGTAATGTCTGAAAAGTGGCATTTACACTTTTTGCGGAATCAATTTAAAAAAAAAAAACACTTCTTTTAAATTTCCTTTTGTTACTAAAAACGTACACAAATGCGAACTCTTTCTTATGAGTTATAATTCGTACAACTGACAACTGATGTAATTATTCTCAATTTAGCACTTCTAATATCAAATAAATTTTTACAAGTTTTTAAATGAGTACAATTTTCAATCACAAATTCAAACATTTAGAAATGTTACCCAATGTCTCCAAAATCTTACTTCGTCAAAACAAAAGGCTGCACTGTTAACGCATTGAAAAACAATCGTGTTGCAAGAATTTTATCAGTTTCGTACTTCAATAATTTAAATTACGAATACCTTTAATTTTATAACAGTTTTTAACATTATTACACCTTGAAATAACGAAAACATTTTTCTGAACCTCTTCCACGTGAACAGACAGGCTTTCGAGGTGTTTTGCCTTTATGAAAATCTAAGGCCTTTTTAGAATATTACGAGTGTTAAATTATCGTCAATTTATAAAAATTACATTTTCTAATTTTAATAACGTCATAATTTGATAAGATACATCAAGCGACAACGTAATAAAAAATTAAGACAAAAATAAATAATCTATCAAATAAAGTCTAGCTTAAGACAAAACAAGCTTAACGAATTGTCTAAGACTTTAATAAAACAGGACGAATTATGTTTACTCACATATCCCTCTTAATAAAAACTTATCTGTGTACGGATAAGTCAGAAATCAAATCTGTGGAAACATTTTTACAAACTACAAGAATAACCCCCATCAGGGGCTTTAGTCCCTTATTTTGGATTTCGGCACTGAATGCACTTACAAAGCAAACTAAATGAAAACCAGAACTAAATACTCGAAAACAACGCAATAATTTGCAGTAGAAGCAACAAGATAAAGCCGAAAATTGTACAACCAAAATAAACTGGACGACAATGAACAAAGACGTCACTTTAAAGAAAAATGAAATAAGGAACAAGAAGAAAATTTTAAAACCAATGAAGCCAGTATTCGTGCTCTCAATTTTCTTAACTGATGTTTGTTTTCGTCCTCACGGGAGATGAAAAGTTTTAAATGTAGCTTACGACTGGTTTCTCTTGTGACCTGAAGCTATAGATATTTAGAATATTTAGTGTTTAAAGATGCGTTGTAAAACTTTTGAAGATTTTCTCGCGTGTTTTACAGGTAAGTTAATTAACCCATGATGTTCAGGATAAGTTATATTTTAGAGACAACGGATACATTCGTGACGTTCATCGCAATCGCTTGGGTGGGTGGGGAAGGAGGAATAGAATATTTCGCGTCATATTCGAGCCGTGTAGAAAAGAAGTTGGCTAGTGGTGAGTTCAAATTTGCTCTGGCCTGCGATGAGTTACGTCGAACCTGTCGAGTTCGCGTTACGTGATTAATGGAATTATCGATTTTAATTTCAGCTGGTGTTTACTCGGATCTTGTCCCGCGGACATTTTAATCCTGTTTTCGTTCTGGGTTTCCTTTTACATGCGCGCATCAATATTCCCGTACTGCTGTTTGCCGTCTCATGATTATAAAACAAGCTGAGATACTCTACGAGTGCTATGAGAGCATACTAGCAAAGTCATTACAGTCCTCTCTCTCTCTCTCTGTCTGTCATATTTTAATGTTAAGTGCGCATTTTTAATTTTGTTCAATCAAAAAAAAAGTTTTATGTTTTATGTAAATGTGTATTTATGTGAAAACTTTTCATGTGTTTATGATATGAATGGGCAAATAAAAGATCCTTGTTGTGACATATGAAATTTTAACACTTGTAATTATTTTAGTGGCATTATTATTTTTAATCATCTGTCACATGTTTTATTTTCTAAATAGGTAGGGTTAAGTTGATTTGATGTTATAAAGTACTTTCAGAAAGAAAGCACATAAATTGAAGTCTCCATAGAAGTTTCATATTTTTCATACCTGCTGAGCAATATAGGTCTAATTATTAATTAGTTTTAAGATATCTAATTAAAATATTTTTGATCTTATGAAATTATTGTTTTGTGTTTGTAATAATTTTAAGGTGTTATTTGTTGTATATTGGTTTCTGAAATAATGTAATGTAAATTTAGCGTTGATGTAAATTAACTGTAAAGGAAATTATGTTTATTTGGTTGGGAGGTTGTTTTTTCTTTCTCTGTCTTCGTTTAATGGATGTAGGAAACCAACAAACAGTAAAATGGTTAAATGATGAAAAGAAAATTTTAAAAATTACCTGTGTTTTTAAGTTTTTCTCTAATGCATGTGGGAATCGTGCCGGACGATGCCGCTGGTCGGCGGAATTTCTCGGGGATCTCCCGTTTTCCCCGCTCAATTATTCCGACGCTGCTCCATACTCACCTCATGTCACCCCTCACCAGCGCTAAAGACCTCGATGTTAAGTGCTGACCAATATCTCTCACTCACTCTAATACTGAAATGGAAGAGATGAAGACATTTGTCTAATTGCTGGTCATCAGATACGTGATTGTATTTTTAAGCGAGCTTTGAAATCTTCATATACCTATATGTTATTATTTTAATTAATAACGAACATTTAGTACTGGATTATAGTTTCTGTACCCAGTGGTCCAACAGATAGAGTTTGCGTGTACTGTGCTGACCGGGCTAGGAAACACATGTTACACACATACGTTACAATGTAACTTACAGAAAATATCAATAATATAAGCTTAACATTATATATATAAATTGGTTGTATATATTTCAAAATAATTCTGAAGTACTATTTACTATACTCATTACAGACGTTTTAAGATAATTCATTTCATTATACATGTAGTTTCAAAAAAGTATATAAGTTTTAATTTTACGACGAAATCTAAATTAAAAGTGGGCTTTTTCAAAATCAAATTCTGATTAAAAATGAGCTTAGATATCAAATTCCAAATAAATTCCTGTGACGTTAAGAATCACTTGAACTTAGACAGAATTTTTCTGTAAATATATTCTACAACGTGTCAAATAATTTTGAAACATTTATAATTGTGCACAGAAAGTAAGGTAACATTTATGTTCCTAGTCTGTTACCTCCGTAGCATACGTTTAAAGGGCGTTATGAAGAAAATATTTCTATTGTTTTTGTGAAAATTGCTCAACTTGTAAATATTTAAAATATATGTTCTTAATATAAAATATTATCATTATTATTTTTTTAAATGAAAGCACATGCAAAAGTTGCAGCCGTGCTGTTATCTGCTTGTACGTATAGAAAAACTATTACAACATAAATTAAAGTATTTACAGTGAAACTAAAAGCCGTAGCTACTTCAAGATGGATTTGTAATTGCATCATTTTAATTTATCTTTTCAATGTAGGCACATTTAATACAATTTTATTAACATATCAGAAAAGTACACGTTACTTAAAATGTAAAAGTAGGGCAGAGTTTGGCTCAACGTAAAGTTGCAAATGTTTTCTTCAAGCACTCTTGTGTGACAGCTGGTTGCAAATATTCATGTTCGAATTATTTATAAGCCATAATAAACCAAAAGACACTTCATAGAAAACTGTAAAAGAATTTTGGTGAAAATGTGCTGTAAATATGCATATAGACCACTACCCTTCATTCCTAGCTGCATAGTAAACTTCCAGCTCTTCATCCGTTTCTGATAAATTTGTTAGGTCAATTTCGATAAACCAAAATGCAGAAAGCTAGAAAATTAAGATAACAAGTATGGTTGACTCAACGCTAACTTACAAATTAAGTTATTCCAAAAATGTGTTTGGTATCCACGCGAAGAGTTCCAAATAAGTACTATTTTCTTTATTATTGATGCCTGATGTAAATTTTATGAGGTATATTAGTATATGGCTTTTTTTAAATGGTCCATTGTTTGTTTCTAATGGTCGAGTTAGGAATGATACACATAATAGAAAATTGAATGGACCGTAAACCACATTTCCAATTTACCCGAATCCCTTTTCCGATATTTCACAATACCGCAGCTTAATAAGTGTGGAAACACTGTAATTCATGCAGACACGTATTCATCTATTTTTTATGGTTAGCTTAAGGGTAGCTTAACTTTTAATTTCGATTTGTGCTCTACAAATTTTATGGAATTTGTAAAGTTATATGTTATTCAAAATAGTGCATGAAAAACCGAAAGTATTTATGCAACAATTTTACGAAATAAATTAATATAGTCTGCTTTAGAGATTATAGCACTGTATTACAATTTTAATTAATAACAGTGAAAGCTCAGAAACATAAAATTGTGTTTTCAATATTTATGTGCAAATAAGTGACCTGCATTGTACACATAATCATGTAACATGTCGGTGATCAACAATAAATTTAAGTTAAATAATTATGTTTGACTCTTAGTCAGTCATAATGATTTCATTGTTACATTTAACTTTATTCCGGGACATGTAAATGCACGGAAATGATCAGCATTTAGTTTAGTACCTTTTTCCTCTGTATCTACGCTTGTGTGTGCTAAAAAACTTCCTTTCAGTTCGAAATGTGTTCTTTACCTCAGGTTTAACTACCTTAAAAAATGTACGGCCTCTTAAAAAGAGCAGAGATGATAATAGAACCCAGCGAGTTTTCACCGAAAAAAAAAAATGAATAAGTGGAGATATTCATTTGTATAAAGAAATAAATTAAGTTGCGTAAAACCGTATAAATTACTGTTTTGGATACGATGGGGGAGATATTACTTACAATATATTTCTTTGTTGGATGAATAACTTTTCGTTAGCTAAAGAGAGCAGTTTTGGGAAGACCGTAAAAAGTTATAAATGTTCTGATTAACGGAATGAATTTGAAAATATTCTTGGTAATGCGAATGTACCACATGTAAATTTTACGTTCTGTGGCATTATGGTTTATTTATATTTTGCATGATCGTAATTCTAAGTTTTAACGTAGTCACCTATAGATTGTTACAACAATAAAAACTTAAATAACTCATTTTATATTAATTAGACTCCAAACATATCAGGAGGATAAAAAGCATTTGTTAGTTAAATAAAAAAACAAATCTTGAAAAGTAAACATTATGGTCCTCATTAATGCTCGGGGACACAGGAAAGAAACTCCTGCTTACAGCATATCTTTGCACGTTATTATTTTATACAGTGTTCTTACTCTTAATGTATTAAGTACAATGTAATTTCTTAATTAAATAAGTTCATTCATAGCCTATATGCTAATAATAAATATGATCTTCCAGCAATTTCGTCAATATGTTCAAAGTCAAACTTAAATGCCTTCCCGATTCCAGATATTTGCATAATAATTTTTACATGTAATATGTAACCAGTAAAGTTATTTCTTTGTATTGTTCGTGAAAAACGCTAACATAATTTTTTAATGTGGCTACCAGTAGTTATTATTTGTGCTTATTATTGTGATAGTTGCTACCCAAACTTTATTACTTGTTCAACAAATCTTCGTACTTACTGGACATTTTCTCATAGTATAATATTCACGAAATGTTCTATACATTTCATGGCATTGACCTTGTAGTGTTAAGAAATTTCCGGAAACGTGAAAAATAAGTATACACCTATTCTGAATGTAATATTAGCAAACGAATGTGTGAATAACATTTAAAAGATATGAGCTCTTTCGATGAAAGATACACGTGTTTGTCCAATATCAGCGTAAGGCAGTATATTAAACTCACTGTTGACATTGAATCTGTTTAGAAATTATATTTAAATTGTCACCAGGCTATAAATATTATGCGCTGCATAACTATGAACACGGTCACACCAATAGGATATTTAAACATATTATTTCACGTTGCTTGAACCATCAGCGGCCTTTTACCCCTTTTCACACCACGTTCATACTGCGTCAAAACGTATCAGCATTAAAATGACGCTGTGCCCTTGGTGTAAACATGCAAACATTTATTAACCTGTACCTAAATATATAATGTAAGTTAATACTGCCAGATTTTTTTTTCTGTGTTAAAAAAATTATTCGTTTGCTCGAATTGGTTCAGGGGAACGCTTGGCTGTTTGCTTTGTTTTATCTTATTTTTGACAGTTACGAAATCCGGCTGTGGTCGATTCATATTTTGACGTGTAATACGTTTGCCTATTACCAATACTTACCAATGAAACCTTTTTAAATTGAAATAATAAATTGTATAACGCGTTATGGCAAAACTTAATAGACAAATATTACAAATTTTATTACATTAATTTTCCTCTAAGGGTGTAAATACGTGTACTACTTAATATGTACTTATTCTACAATAAAAATTAATATAACAATTTAGAAACATAATTAAAATGCTGGCCTCTGTTTATTTCCCCATCTCAACCACCCATGGTTTCATCTATTCGTAATAAAATTTTATCTCTCCGATGACCAACCTACCAACGAGACGGAAATCATTAATTTCCTAAGTAACATATTATATCAAAATTATTTTTAAATTGACCATAACGTGAAATGTTTCATGATTATGAAAACAAGGCGTTAGCAGCATAACTACCAACATTGCTTGTTATCATACTGCAAGCCTTGTATTTGACTCGTAGTTGGAAACTTGCTAGATACGATTACTGAAAGCCTTGCTTTTTACTTGCTATTTTTAACTTGTCCCAGTAAGCTTAAAATAAGCTTATGATAAACAATTTACTTGATTCGACGATAAACTTTCTTGAATGTGCTTCCGCGCATGACAAGCCTTCTGTGAGTTTGTTTAAGAAAAATGGTAAAATGCTTGCACATGAAAGTCTTGCAAGCTAACCTTAAGATTAAGGAATTGCAAGGCAAGCTTAAATTAAGTTTAGCATGTAAGCTCGTAGCATGTTAGAAATGTGTCAACTAGGCAACTTGCATCAAGTTTTTTGGTCTTGTCATTTCATGCTTGCTGTAAAGTTGCTGGTTTGCCTCGGCAAGCAGCAAACGTTTTCTGCTGTCTGGGTAGTGAGTATACTTTTCTCAATGTGGTGAAAATTAACCCAAAAAGCTCAGATCGGTAATGCATATCTTAAAATGTGAAAATTTGTTAATTTATTCATGTCGAGCTGTTGACCTACAACGAGTACGAGTACTAAAGTCAAAGCTGGGATAATAAAGTGTCTCAAATAAATATGCTTACACTCGGTCCCATAGTTCTCAAAATACGCGTATAAGAATCATGTATTCATGTTGCCAAAATACTGAAATTACATTATTTAACGTAATATGAACAAACGTAACATTAAAGCAAAGTTATCTTACTTAGTACTAATTGAGTACCAAACATGCTGAAAATATTACGCTGGTTATTCGTGTAAATAATATCAAAAGACCGCCATTTTTAAAACTGACTAATCTATTTATAAAGTACAGAAAACTCAAGTGGCTGTATTAAGTACTACAAATGAACCGAGTTTGATGAAAATCGGTTACATCATCCTTTCAGATATCTCGTGTAATAAAGGAATGTTTAAATGATCATAGTTTTTATAATACAAAAACGGCAGTAATAAAATAGTTAAACGTCAAGTCGAATAGACTGTGCCGAATTTGGTAAAAATCTTAAAAAAAAATTACCTTCGATATCTCATGTGATAAAAATTGTTAAAATGGGTGCCATTGCAAAAATACGAAAACGTCATGAACAAAATACGTAAATACCAAGTCAGTTTATTAAGAAACTGTGTGTGTACCAAGATATATTAAATTCAGAAAATGGTTCTTTTAACATATTCTGTGATAAAAAAATGACCAACAGAAACGTCCAGTTTGTGAGTGCACAAGGCACGCAAATATCTAGTACTCTACGAATTTAAAATACTTCAAACATTCATCTGCCTTTTCTAATGCCAATGTAGATTGTAGTGTTCCTTTCACCGATCACGAGAGCGTGGAGTTATAACCTTTGTAAAACAGCGAAGTTGCAACCTTGTAATACGCACTGTGGATTTGTGCACTTCTCTCGGCCTCCCTGCGCATGCGCATGGCGAAATGACGTGACGACTTTTGGGAGTTTTAATATTGAAGAAGTGTACAGATCTGACTGTGATCACTCCAGTTTACTGCAGAAACGGTTCCTTCGCTATCTCTTGTTGGCAGCACATACAGACGCAGCTAGTGTTATATCGCCATATTAATAAAAATAAATACTCGCTAGAATCCGCTTATAACTGGCCAAACAAACATTCTGTAACAAACGAGACAAGAGCCTTTATTAACTTAGTAATGTGTGCGAGGAGACTTTGTCGTTTTTCACTAGTACTGAAAGTTCGATATGAATATATATTCACACGAACATTTTTAACATTGCCTCCTAAAAATAAAATATTACCAAATAAATACTCACGTGAATAAAATACAGTGATTATATCCCTAAACTTACAAGTAAATCAAATATCAGAAAATTTAAAATTGCCTATTTGAAGCTCATGCTGGCATTTGCTTGTAAATGACAATAGGGATTGTGATTAGTATTTTTTTTTGCTAGTAGACGAATTTCGACCCCCATCATATGAGTAGCATTAAATATTTAGCAAGAAAACAGCCACATTTCAGTGTATAAGAATAATTTATATAACTTCCCTTCTCAAAATATTTCCCTATACAGTATGTAAACATAAACTGTCAATTTCCTTCTGAAAGAAGTAGGCTAAAAATGGGCTCAGTACGAATTGCTTTTGTACAGTATTGGCTTAGAAAATTAAAATGCCAGGATCACGCCCCACTCCCCTCGAATACTATGAAGAAAACTATATATATATATATATATATATATATATATATATATATATATATATATATATATAAGGTTTCTTCCTAGTATTTGATGAGTAGGGAGTCGATTATGGCATTCAATTTTTTTTCCCCGTGATGACTATAGTACACGATTAATTTGAATAGTTGCGCTGTTAAGCTTCTAGCTCGTCAGCAGTTTCTGCCTGGCAAGGACCAGCACACTACGACTTCGGGAAGCCACAGTTGTTTCCTTGAGACCTTTAGCACCCATTAAGAAGAGAGGTTTTGTCTCAATCCTAGAATGACAAACAGATCCACAGAGCCTTTCTAGTAATCACTACTAAAGTGTTTTCTTGCAGAACCTACCGGCAACTCGACCCGGATTTTCACATGTGGGGATGATACCACAGGTATGGGGTGGGGGTGGGATGGTGGTGTGGTTGTGGGTGGTTAGGATTTACTGTTTGTCATATCCTTGCCTTCTGGAGCTGCTCTGTATTCATCTAAAACCATATCTTTACCAGTGCTAATAACTTTGCTGTTAAACTCTGATCAAAATAGTTTCCACCTGGAAACTAGAATAAGGTGTGATGCGCGTACTGTCTCAATACCATTGCCGCACTTCTAGGACTCGTACGTGCAAAATACGTCCGCCGAGACGCCCACCTTAACACAATATCTTATGGTTTACAGACAGACTGGCCGCTGTCGTCAACGCGTGTGTCTGCCATGAACGATTCTGACTAGAGTCGCGAGTTGGGTCGCGAATTTCGTCCCTTACCCCACCACCTCCTCCACGGCACCACCCCAGGGAAACCGACCCTCCTGTAGATGAGGGATTTAGTCGGTCTCCGGCCTCCAACTCCAGCTGAGACAATAACGTCCGCCTCGCCGCACTTATAACGGGCTAACGGCCCGCGTAATCGGATTACCCCCCGCCAAGTCGTGACCGAAAGGTATCGACTAGCACCACTTCCCCTCCCGATCCTTCACCCCTATACCGCCCCTTCTGAGACCTCCCGACCCCCGCTGACCTCGCGGGCGGCGACATCCATTTCGCCGGGAAACGCGGTCAGCGCCCTATCAGCCCCGGTGCAGACAGATTACTGCAGCCGCAAGAACCATCTCCCCCTTCCCAACACAGTAATACCCTTTTATGACCGGAGGGACTGCGTTGTCTCAGTGTTGCCACATTTGAGGGATGTAGACAGTAAATTATTTTATAACCTGCATAGAATATATCGCACCGTAAAAGTAATACGACTATAACTCAACAAATGTGAAAATAAGTTACGGCCATTATTGAAAAATGTATGTTTTCATCATTTCAATGTCATTTTGCTATTGTAAATTAAATAACGATAGTATTTTGATATGCACCTCAGTTGTAGAATAATGGGGCAAAGTGTTGAAACGTGGCTTTGGTAATGTTCAGGCTTACCTAGTGGAGAAAGATATTATTTTGGAGTCTGTATTGTTTAAACAAATTGTATAGGTCTATAGTTTAAAATTACTCTCCTTACAAATAACTGCTGCTGACTTGCAGCCGTATTATTTGGACAGTGCGATAGTAGATTATAAACACTGTTAGGAACGCAATATAAAAAAAACATAAAATACAATTTAACATTAAAGAATTTCAGTGAATAAACCCTGTATTTAATGAAAAAACACAAATAAATGGGGAAAATACTTCAAATTATCTCCTTACTGAGCAGTCCAGAATGAGCAGTCTGCAACCGAAACGTATGCAGTCCGCAGCTGGCAGTCAGAATATTACAACTTGGATTCACAGGGTGCAGTTTTTAATATGAATACATATTTGCGACAGTTTAAGAAACATGGCCAATACTATGATAACAAGGAATTTGTATTAACGTATATGTTATTTTAATAAATTATCAATCTCTATGAATTAAAAAAAGAAATAAGTAAAGTGCGAAAAAAATGGCTGTGAGTAAAAACTTCTGTATGCAGTTACATTGATTGTGTAAACTGAAATAAGTCAGTTTTGTGAAAAAAATAAAATTAAAGTAACAATATAAAAATTGTTTCAGGAGCATTCCATTGACTTGGTTGGGTTATGTCTCTCGATTCTACAACAAAATTTTCAAATATATAGTAATTTATATAGGGAATAGAGGTTATTCAGAATAATATTAATAAAACGTATGCAAATAAAAGTTGTTTCAGAAACATAAATTCTACACACAAAAAATTATACCTGTTGAAATTATTTTATCTAGTTTTTAGAACCTAATGTCTGTCACTCAACCGTTCAACATTATTTGCTCAATCGCGTGTAGTAACAAAAACACACATTATGTAAGATACAAAATCAAACATTCCTCTTGTTGAGGTTTGTTTACAAAATTATTTTTTATTGACGACTAACAGCCGTACAGTCGGTAGTCCAAGATAAAGTTAAGACTGGAACGACTGCTCGACTGCGAACTTCCGACTGCTTGACTGCACATTGTGAATGTCATGCAGGTATACATACACTAATATCTGACTGCAGACTGCTCATTCTGAACTGGCTATAATATTAGAACGAAAGTACTCCCAATAAAATGCAACAATAAGTTTTAAAAACTATGACATTCAATTAAATTATCCATTTAAATGCAGGTAAAGGTTATTTAAGTTATTTTTAGTGACTTTTATTTTTTATTTTTTATCTTTTTTTTTTTTTTTTTTTTTTTTTTTTTTTTTTTTTTTTTTTTTTTTTTTTTTTTTTTTTTTTTTTTTTTTTTTTTTTTTTTTTTTTTTTTTTTTTTTTTTTTTTTTTTTTTTTACAAATTTCAGTTGTCTTTGGCATGTCACCAGTTAGAGGAAGGAATTTGAGATGATTATCAGAAGTTCGTGTTTTTTCATCAGGTTTCATGGTTTTGAGCATGTTTTCCTGCTTTTGTATAGAATTTTGTTCTATTGCATTTGTTCCCATAACTATTATCGTATTCTTATTATAATTCCAGTATTTAAAGAGTTTTAAAATCTTATTGAGTTTCGAATGTGGTATTTTAGCGTACAAGGACGGACCAGGAACTTGTGAATTTTATAACACTTGTTCGTACGTGTGGCAACGCCGATGTGGGTCGATACACCCCTGGCCCAGCAACCGTCGCGGCCGGTGTGATAAATATTTACGGCTCAATTAACGGCGCCGAACGCTAAGTTAACAAATGTTCGTCGACTCGTTTCCGTACTTGCGTCCTTTCAATATTACCTTTCTCGAGCCACCCGCGTGTCAAATCTCTAAACACGACACGTCTCTACTCGGCGAATTCCTGCAGTTCTGAGTCTGCTAACGGGAACTACGAGTGTGCTTCCCTTGCCTTTCTGCGGATTGAAACAATATTTATCACTTTTGTTAAAACTAGCTACGTTGTTACTAGGTTTTGATCAAAGCACCAATACTTCAATCTACCAAACGGTGGGTGTCACAGCACACGAATGTTTTGAAATAACCAATTCAAGCCAAATATGTATATATTAGTTCCTGTCTTTCACTTAGGAGGAACTTATATATAACAGAAACCGAGCGAGGTGGCACAACGGTAACTCGTTGTGCTCGCATTCGGGAGAACCCTGGTTCGATCCCTTAGCTCCGTCCATCCTGATGTCGGTTTTCCATGGTTTCCCGAAATCACTCCAGGCAAATTCTGTTGTGGTTCCTTGACAAGGACAATGGCTAGAGATGATGGTATATCGCGAAAATTTTTTGTGTGAACATAGCCTTGAAAACACTAACATATCGTGGATGTCTGCAGACCAATAACATACACTGAATATTACAGCAGCGGGATTATTATTGGCTCAGTCAAATAGGGCAACAGCTCCACGTACAAGCGAAAGCCAGTCATCTTTTCATGAGCTGGACGTACGTTGAAGCCCAGCAAATAGTCAAGTTTTCCCGCGATAAACCCTCATCTCTAACAATGGCCGACTCTTCTCCCAGTTCCGGTCATTGTACCAAGTTGTATGTCACTGTCCATAATAACCTCGCTGTCGAATATACGTAAAGCCCAGTTACCGGTGTTATACAATAATTGTTTGCAATGTTCCCATTGTCAATATACAACGTCCTATAAAGATTAATGTCATGCAGAGAGCTAATCATTATCTTATGACACAACGAAAGGTTATAGCAAGACAATTGAAATAAGAGACATCGTCGTACTGGATTGGAACGAGAAATCTTTATGGGATGAAAGAAATCCTCATGAACACGATCAAGATAAAATCGTGATGTTAGTGCGATGTCTGGATTACATTTTGAAACTTTAAAACTACTTTATAAGATGTTATTACCTGTAAGTAGGGCCATGAACATTTCGCGATAAGAATTTTACCTCAGCTTGTATCAGTGTCTTAAGTGCACATCTGCAGCTTTGCTTCATGGTTATTGGCAGTGTGTCTGTGTGAAGTGACGTCTCTCATTTGACTGTGCCAACCACAGTAAGGTTACTGCGACACAACATGTATGTTATCTGCAGGTACAACCTCAAGACACGTGACAGTTAAAACTTAGAATCACTGATTATGAATCACAACTGTAGATGTGTACATAAGGCATTGAAACAAACTGGAACAAAATTCTTTTGCGCGAAAAGTTCATGGCCCTGCACATAAGTGTTACATTACATGTGTTGTTTACACATCATGTGCCACTTGACTGTATTCGACGCATTTCTTTAGTTGACATATGTAGGCTTACAGATGAATTACAATCGACGATAAGTCTTTTCAGTGATAATCCCGACCTTTCTTCTTGGAGTTGTCCGACAGCAAATACTTCAAGCTTACATTCAGATTCAGGGCTATGCAGATTTAAAAATAATTCACGCATTTGAAGCAGCCGCGAAAACAGTTCGCCACAACATGGCGTCTTGCTGTTAAGTAATCAGCACTCAGCAGGAACTTGTGAAAGGAGGGAGCAGGCGCTACGCAACCAGAGATCTGAAGCGTTTTGAGTGTCCCAAGAAACATGCTCAGTCTTGGAATAACAATAATTGCACAGTTATCGATCATAAAAATATGTAACGTGTGTAGGTTATGAGTGCGTGTTGTAAGTGGTCCGAATTATATTTGCATTTCTATGACGCTTTCAAATTCTAGTAATACGTCAGTACAAACATTCTTTAGTCGACGGTAAGTCATGCTAGAGCCCAGTTAAACATGTAACGTCTTTTATTTTCACTAACACTTCTTGTATTGTTATTCTGGGCGTCCACATAATTTTTGGGCGATCCTGTATGTGTTCTTTATGCCAAGAAAAGATAATGCGGATACAAAAATTGTTTTATTTTACTTTTCCGTAAGTAGAAACGGTGACTTTGCTTCTCTGTGTTAGGCTCTTTCACATACTGAACTATTATATTACATGTTTTCGCCTCAAAGTTTCCAATAAATATTTAATTAAAAATAAATATATGCTCAATTTACTACCCTTAATAGAAGGGGAATTTCCCTAGTTTTTAATAAGGGCGTTTCTCTGCTGTGCGTGAAGAAACGTATCACTAAGACAGTTGTGCAAGGCATATAAATGTTTATATAATTGAATCCAGTGCCCTGTGAGCAACGTTTCATAACTGGAGGCTGTTTACAATGAAATGTGCACTTTTGAAGCCCCTTTTACCTTTATATATTTCAGATGAAATAAAATTTTCATCACTTTTTTAATATAAAAATAATAATGAAAGTAATAAACACAGTGAATAGGCCTAGATTATACCGTAATTAAATTTTAATATTTGAAGTCAAAATATTATATTATTAACAAGCAGTCATCAAATATGATCATTTTACCGCCAACAGCATATTATTAAACACATTTCCTCTGCCTACACACACGTGTGTGTGTATATGTATGTATATATATACATATATGTGTGTGTTACTTTATGAATAATATAAGATTTATATAAATCCTGCTCATTGCATATCTTCCTGTGTATTATGAGCGGTCTCTAATTGTAGCTCTGCGTGTGGTCTATAGAAACAATTATTTTAATAATTAAATATATTCAGTTAATAACCGCTTTATTTCTTAATAGTGTTACTGGTGGATGGAAACAGAGCATCAATATTAGGTAGACAATATTATTGCTAACAATACTGTATTATTTACTAAGTGTAACCGTTTAATATAGATTGTAAATTAAAGCTGGTACGTTGTTAAACATAAGATATAGTGCAACTTTTTTACTTAATTACTACATTTATTTTACAGTGCTCGATATGCTCAAAATAATTCACTGTATCACATCAACAGTTAAACTAAAACATGAACGTTCAAATTAATGTATTTTTTGTTAAAGAGTCTTGTTGCAGTTATATAACTGATTTCTTGGTATCAAAGAGTCTTTGCCAAATCTGTGAGTTTTTGATTTCGTTATCTGTGCTTGCATAGTATATGGATTTGGATTACACTCCTTCTCCTTGTTTCTGTCTAGGTGTCATATCTCCGAAAAATTTCCAGTTTCATGATCCATTGTTACATTTTTAACTGATTAGTGATTACTATAATTGTTACGGCTGATACACCTTGTCTGAAAAACAGAAATATACGGAACGTTTAAGCATAATGTATGTTGGAATTAATAACTTGGATTGATTCTTCAAGTGACAATAAATGTTTGTAGAACATCTTAAATTTCTAAAATTTGAAATATACGGGTAATTTGAACTTTAGTTACTTGCGATGTGTGCGTAACGTGACAATTTCATTGTACGTAAGGGAAAATGACTGAGAGCATTATTCATTTAAGAGGAAATGCATGTTACACTGTTTTATCCTAGCTTAAAACGTTTTTACCTCGTTATGTTGACGTTGCAGTAAATAATAACGCTGTGCCTGACTCAACGTCCACATATTCGCTCGGAAACTATTTCTTATCTAAATTCTGTGTTATGTTGTATCGAAATGTTTATGTTTCCAGCGTAGGGATACTTTTCATTTAATGTTTCTGTCTCCTGTAAAACAGATGACTGTTGGTTATTCGGTTGTCAAAGACTACACAGTTGCTAATATTCTGCTAATGAAGCTGACGAAAATCGAAGAATTAATAAAAAACGACTTTAGAAAATTCAATACCCAAATTCGATACGTTATTTTAGCCAAATCGTAAAACAGATTTCCTGTACACTTGTTTCTGGAGAATTATTTTATTTAGAATGTTATTAATTCGAAGTTTGTCAAATAATGTCTATAAGACACTTCGGTACGAACATTATGTAGTAGAGGGGTTGTATAGTATAGTCTAGTAGACACGCAACATTAAACAAACCGTGCTGTAATTTAATGCTATGAAAATAATCCTACTCGAATGGTGTAGCAGCATTGCCCATCATACGTTGTAAGCCACACAATTTGGCACAATTAAGCGGTTTATAAATACTACTCATACTATACACATAAAGCTATTTTGTGTTTGAGTTTGTACTGTACATTGTATTTCCGAGCATCTGATGCAATGTACTACAATAGAAACACTACAGTTAACTTTAATGATACTTTTATTTTAAAGCTATTTATGTTTATAAACTGCTTGCCCGTATGTGTTTGCAAACTTCAGTTTCATTAAGTACAGTTTTCAAAAGGCGCAACTGAATTTCATTTGCCAGTAATTTACGTTTTTGTTGCTCAAGTGAAGAAGAGAGCGTGTTTACTTGTTAATGAGTGTTTCGGTGTTAATTATTTCAGATTGGTAGCTAAAGATGAAGTTTTTTAATTATCTTGATTATCCTCGTCAGGAAGTTAAAACCTGAGATAGGACAGTCTTCGTATTTTAATGGCCTGGAAGAACTCAGCAATAAACTGCCGTTGACGCTGTTGTAATTTGATGTGAAAAAAAAAAACAGGGACATAGTCGTTACCGTTAATGTTTAAGTCTACAGTATGTTTAACAGCAAAACATTTAGTATACGTATCGCTGTATGAAACATTCACGAGTTAACTTTCTTCCTGGTGTCTTAAGCATAATATACAGTATGTCCAGGAACACAGGCATAACAAGCACACAAGGAGAATCCTGAGCTTAATTGAGGACTTAACATTCAAAAGGAGCTAAGTACCCTTTTCGACAAAAATGAGTTAGGTGCATAGAAAAGGTGCCAAAATATTAGGTCGAAGACGTACCTAAAGTGCTATCTCGTAGTGACATTCATGCGCGCCGTACATCAGCACTATTACGTAGTTGGAGTAACATCAACGCATTCTAGTTCATTGATAATATATGTTGATGTTCATAAGTGTTTTGTATTAATTAGTATTCGATTGCTCCTTTTTACTACTTTCCTATTGAAAAAATTACGTGAACGCATTTGGATAGTTCCTTATTCATTTGTTTGTCGCAATATACTATTTTCGTCATTATCTTGAAACTTACCTTTTGGCACTTAGCTCCCTATGAATGTTAAGTCCTCAATTGCAGACGAAAATGTAAGTGGCAAAATTTTGTGCGACGACGTTTTACGTACAAAATGTGGCAACACTGCGGAGATCGTTCACTCTTGCGCTCCGCATCCAGGTATTATTTATGTATGTTGCGACAAGTAAAAGTAAAATCATGTGTGTACTGCTCAGGATTTTAACCTGGACCCACAATATGCAGGACAGAACAGTAGTAGTAAGATATCTGTGGAGCGCAAGAGGGGGCTAACTACAGTGCTGTGTTGCCACATTGTGCATGTAAAATGTCATAGTACAACATTTTTTCACTAAAATGTTCGTCTCCAATTGAGTCCAGGATTCTGGTGGTGTGTCTATTGTGCGTTTGTTGTGGACATACTGTATACATATATCATTAAAGAAAACATTTGCTTTACCTAATTTTATTTCAGTTATATATTATAGACTGACCTGTTCTGGTTGCCAGTTACAAGACATACAGAGTATTCCGTGATAAAAGAATTCGCTAAGTTTCCGGCTTAATTATATTTTATTTAGTAATATTTACATACCGAAATTAGTTAACTCCCCGAGAATCAAATAACACCGCCATATTACATTTATACCTTGTTTCAACTGTAGTAATAATAAACTTTTTTGGATGACTCCAAGTAACTATTATTTATAATATTTACTAACTTAACAGCGCAATAGTGGTCTGGCTTCAGACACAATTACTAACAGAAGTAATACGAGTCCTCGAAAAAAGGCTAATTAAATTTTAAATTCTTATTTAACACATTTAAACACGGTAGTTAGTGTTTTGAGAATTAACTGGTCATTGCTTGTAAACATAACATCCCCTCTTCGGCACAGAAGAATGAAATTAATTTAACACATTCAGGATTGAGTTCGAGAATGACTTGGAGCTTAAACAGCTCTTCGACGAAAATGTATGTGACCTTGAAGGAATGATATGCCACGAATGAAATTTCGTTGTCTTTAATTCATTTATCGTTATCTTACAAGAAACTGTGTTAAAATAAAACTCGTAAATAAAATCATCTATGAATTCCTGAATAAACACTATCGAACAGGCCATAATTTCAGGTTTATGGAGATCCCTGAGACAACTTGAGATGTTATTCAAAGCGTTTTTATTTCTCGTATAGTATTGTCAACTGTGTTTATAACTAACCAAGTTATGTAAACAATCAATTCTATAACATATTTAATACCTTCTACAACTTGCCGTTTAGTAATTAGCAATTTCGTTGTCCCGTATAAGAATCGTAATATAAACTCTGCCACCGTCTATAAAGCATTAGATAAAATGAGGTTAATAAAGTTGTGGTGGCCACGTTGTCAGTATCATCCTTTGCTTTGTTTTTTTTCTCTCTATAAGTAAGTTTACTAATCGTCAGGCTCTATTTTCCATTAATAAATCATCCCAGAGGGAGTTGTTAGAACATTTTACGCCTTTTCTATCGTTACTAATAAATCTAGACCTAGAACATTTAGAAGATGTTTAATACCACGAAACTGCATAAATATTTACGAACGCCAGAAATCTAAAAATAAAAAATAATAAAAAAACTATTATTTTGACTTTTACAATAATATTACGTTTAATTATATTTAGTTTTTATCATTATCTTCCCAGTATTTTAAGACACAGAGTATTAACGAAATTAAAATTTATGAAAACTCATGTGTTACGTACAATTTATACACAACACACGTTACAGTCGCATTCGGGAGGACTCGGGTTCGATCCCTGGCTCCGGCCATCTTGATTTCGGTTTTCTGTAATTTCCCGAAATCGATCCAAGTGAATGTTGTGGTAGCTCCTTTATAAAGGCCATGGCCGAGTCCCGTTGTAGTACCAAGTTGTGTCACTGTCTCTATTGACCTCGCTGGCAACGAGACGCGAACCCCACTTAAATAAGTTTAACTATCTACCTTCGTTTAAATATGTACAGTTCTGTTCAGAATAAATGAGTGTCTGAAAAAGTTAAAGTCCACTTCGGGTGTGATCGGCTGTTAAGCAAAGATAACGCCTGAGTACCTAGGCAAACACGCAGCTCAAGTAAGTGTCTCCAATCACGGTGAAGTTGGGGCATGCGAAATACAGTCGCTCTATTATTTGCTGTCCGTTCTAACCATAAAACTGTGCCACCATAGTGAGGGCATTTTATTAGATATGTTGCGAAAAGCTTTGTGACTCCACTGTCGTCTAAGTAAGAGGAAGAATTACATATAACACTCTGGCAAGTTGTCATTAATTTACACAGAAATAAGAAAAGTTCCGTAATTATTTTTATTGGTATTTATACTGTTTTCATTCTCTTTTGAACAGCCAAATGAAAGTATTAAGAGGAACATCCACAGCATTTGTTAGTAAATCATACCAGCATTTCTCTGGCATGATGGGAGACCAGTGAATACCAGGCTGACCTCCGTGGCGCAATCGGGTGGCGCGCCGACTTGCGGTGAGAGGTTCAGGTTTCAAGTCCCGGGTGAGGCATGGGTGCAATTAGTTTAGTTGGAATAGAAAAATATGTGTAACCGTCTCTATGAATCACATTACCAACGAGATGTAAACTCTATAATAATAAAAATTAATAAATTGAAAACCGAAATTAAGATGGCCAGACTTAGGATCGAACCCAAGTCCTCCCAAATGAGAGTTTAAACCATTACAGCTGCGCCAGCTTTCTATAACGTTTAATTATATTACACGGACTTATAATTTAATGGGCGATACGTAGCGATAAATATACAACTAAACATTGCCAACCAGTTATTTTGTCTTCCCTATGCACCGAGCTCAAGGTTGACACAGAGTGAGATGGAACAACACTAACACATTGAACTGGAATTTGGGAGGACCCGGGTTCGATACCCAGTCAAGGCATCCTGACATGGGGTTTTTCCATTGTTTCTCTTCTCACTCCAAATGCTGGGATTTTTTTTTTTCAACAAAAGCCTCCCTTAGTTCCTTTCACGTAAGTTGTGTTGTTTGCCTTCTCTATTGACATCATTGTCGACGTACGACGTCAATTTCTGTGTGAATTTGTTACATAGATTTTCATCCTAGGCTGGTCTCGTCTCAGAAAAATACAGAATGGACAAATAGCAATACGTATTAAAACCAAGTCTCACAATTGACTAACATAACAATAATTCGTCAACTAACAGTTAAAGGCTACCGTGCATGTATATAATCCGATCATAAAATTAAATAGACAATGCAAAGTTTTGAAGTATACGCTGATTAAAAAAAATAAGTCTTGCATAAAAGGGCCGCTTATTTTCCCGAAAAAATCCCTGCAACAATTAATTCCAACGACTTCTGTACGCACTTTACCAATGATTCTTGATCAACTATTAGATGGTTTTATTCTCAGTGTTTTAGGAATCTACCCGCAAATCACAGGCGAGTGGTAGCGAAGTAATGTTGTTTTGGTTGGCACAGTCAAATAAGCGATGTCTGTACACAAACAACGCTGTCAATAACCACGAATCATAGCTGCCACTGAAACTAAGTGGTGCAAAAATTATTTCGCGAAAACTACCGGCAATACATGATTATTTTATTTATGTTATTTTATTTACGTCTTAGGTTTTACATAGCGAAACTAAGGCATACGCTTTTTCTTACATTTAACCAGAATTATTTAACATTATGAAGTTATAAATAATAATTTGAAAATATCAACAATAATAAACTGTCGAAACTTTCATTTACAAATGAAGCTAAGTCTGTTTTTAGAAAATATTGCTTTAGCAAAAAGACAATTTTATATAAAATAATATTAAAGAAAGGAAAATTAATCACTTATATTCTAGTAACATATGATCTAGTATAAACATTTTAAAGAAAACAAACATTTATAGTTATAACTTTTGTTTTATAATAAAATAGCATGTTTACTGTAAAATAAAGCTAATTATTACTAACTTTTTAAAAATACGAGAAAACTTAATTTGGGAAACAATAATTTTCAAATTAAGTCTGTTATAGACGTTATGGTTTTTATTTCTTCTGGGAGCTCATTCCACGCTTTGGATACAGATACACAAAATTACTTCGCAAAACTTTGCGATTTATAGGCCGGTGAAGATAACATTTTTGAATTTGCTCACCTAGTTTGACGATTGTATTTATTAACTATTATGTGTAGAATAAAGCCGTTCTTACGGTTATCAGGAACCAAAAATCTTGAAAACTATCGATCCAGATACTTCGTGGAATGACTTGCCTTAAAACTATATTCAATGCGTAGAATTATTATGACTTTTGGAACAGAAGTGCGTTGCTACGTTTAACATCACTGTCAGGAATTTCAAGGTCACACATCCTATGATGTGTATTTTATAAGAAACCGGAGAAATCTAATGTAGTGTTGCCTACACAGCCAAACAAGTGAACATACGTTCAGCGACATAGTTGTGCAACATGCAAACACAGAAGATGAAAGGGTGTGAGACCACTATTTATTTTTGCGGAAAATGTATCAAATTCATATATTAGTTTGAATATTAGTTTCGGTTATGTCCAGTTAAGCCTAACTTAAAATAAATCAGCCTGAATAGATCGAATTAAGCCACATTAAAGAGATTCAAAATTAAGTTTACAATATTTGGTGTCCTGAAGATTATGACGGACATCATACATATTATACATTGATTTATGTAAGAAACGATTTGAACTATGTTTAACAGGTAGCTCGAAAGTGTAGAAACACAAGTGTGCTTTGTGACGCAGTTTTAGTCTCTACATATCAGAATGTGCTGCAGATCTACTGCTTACGTAAGAGCCAGGAATGTTCTGCTTTGTGGACCATTTGACAATTATATGCTTAACCAGGCCATTGAATCACAAGTCAGTGATATCTACATATATATGCGAGTCCCATTATCAACCAAAGTCATTTGAGTATTGGTATTCTAGAACACTTTACAGGGCGCAGTTACACATTGTTACAAATTGGTTAGTCTCGAATGTGTTCTCACTGAATTCGAGACGAACTCGTTTCATCCATAGTACCGTAACGTTCCGCGTTGCTAATTTCGAACCTCATATATTCGTGGCTGTGCTATTTTTGGGTACTATGCTGTGCTCTTATTGGCTCGTTATATTTGCTAGCTAAACGATGGGAAAAAACGGCGAGAAATTCATTCAAAGTTAAACAAGAAGAAACGGAAATCACAGGGAGACATATAAAAATGTTACTATTGATATTTATGGATTTTTTTCCTAATATCAGTGATATTTATAAAATTGTATCATGCTGACCCAAATATATATTTATAATACCAACTTATTTGTATTCTAATAAGTTATATTCATTTTGGACGAATTATTTACTATGCTACTACACTTGCGCTAGAAACAAAGTAGGAAACACTCTTGTCAAAGTCATTTACTTACGTGATGTGTTTAACTTTTATTTAAAATTTATTCTCTTGTATGTTACAAAATGTTAGTTTTTCCTTATTTTTTACTTTTAATACAAATACCATTATTTTATAGTGAGTAAACAAGGATATAATGTTTCATGATTTTCCCTGTGACATTGATAAATCATTAGGAAATACTTAAGATCTATGGACGCAATTTTATGATAACTTGCTTTGCAATAATTACATACCAAATTCTGAAAAAATGAAATAAACGTGGTACTATTGATACGTCTATCCAACTTCATGTCAGACCTCAACTGCCATCTTCAGCGGGGAACAAAAGCATACAATCTGATGATCATGATCACTTAATATTGAAGGATAATAATACGTCTGACAGAATGCCACGACATGATTGTCCAATATGTTATCAAACTCCGGTCGTTTTTCGCACATGGCTGCAAACAACGTTGATTGTAAACTTGGGTAGTATCCGGACATAAACTTTGCCATGAAACTTAAAACTGTGAGAAGCAGTCTTCAATTGCTCCACGCCAGGTATTATAACTTCAGCACCACTGTCTCCTTAGGTAGCATTTCTTATTATCAATGGATGCGTGGACTTGTAGATCGTCTTTAAATACCCCGCTACTATACTTTTGTTCGATTGTTTTGGTACTGAAAGGAGTGTGAACACGAGTCATTTTGAAACTATTGTATTATTATTATTATTATTACGAAATATCATTTTCGCCTGTCTAAATCGCTGAACGCACTCTTCAGTCCACACAAGTATTCTTCAGATGCTGTTCTTTTACTAATACTTTACAGTTGTTTGAGGGGCAGATAAAATAAATCTTGGCTACTGTACCTCGCGACGCTACAAACACATCGTCTACCTAGGTTATATTACGAATGCATCCATTATACGGTAGGGAAAAAATACAAAATTACAATAATTAATTTTTATATGGATTTTTATATGTATATACGTCAAACAGTAACACACATTATGGTTTCAATGTTCTTTTTTTCATTTCATTATGTTCATTGGTTTTTGCTGAGGATATGAAAGGAAAACGTGCAAATGTTGACTTCGAAATTACATTA
The DNA here is from genome assembly GCA_003012365.1 of Medauroidea extradentata. Taxonomy (NCBI): domain Eukaryota; kingdom Metazoa; phylum Arthropoda; class Insecta; order Phasmatodea; family Phasmatidae; genus Medauroidea; species Medauroidea extradentata. Next base: position 24,740 of record PNEQ01135109.1, read on the forward strand.
TGGGAAAATTGGCCGAGATATGTTTTTGACTGCTGAGTATAATGTCTATAAAACTAATATTATTTAATGCAAATATAAAATAATTGTTAATTCAAACAAAATACAATTGTTTTTCCCAATTTGATCACTCTAACTACTTTATAACGAATGCAACGTAACGAAACCGGAGAGTTTTGCTACAATCGCGTGTGTTATGGACAGGTGCTAATATATATTTCACAGCGTTAACGATAATTGTAACTACTGTGGTGTTTATAAGAAGAGTTTACCTATCTGAGTTCAAATACACTTAATTTCATTTGTTACTAACTATGAGTGCCTAGTACCATAAGTTCCTAGAACCACTCGACCGAACAAACGTTCTTAAAAATTAATAAATATATTTTATAAAGCAAGATTATTCCCTTGAACGAGGGTTTTATTTGGGAACATCAAAATTCTGATGTTCCTTGTGTGGGAAAAAACTGAATGTGGCAATGAACGTTTTCAGAATGATGTGCGAAATTATGAATTGGGAATAAAATAACTTGTTAAAAAAATTTGTAGCAAGACACTTTGTTATTATTGCTCAAATCCGTGCCCGTCAGAGAAATGTGACGGTCATACTTTTGTCATATCCACGTTAAAATTTTTCATATGATAGTTGAAAAACTGTTATTAATTAGAAAACACATGCAAATTAATTTATTGTTCTGTAGCGATACACCTCGTAAACAACGAGACAATATTCCAGTTTAATAACAATTATATTCTGTAAGACACAATACAGCTGAACCATGGCTAAATTTCAAACACCTATACCGCAACAGTTTGTTGTTATATTTTATAATATTGCATATTATGAAAGTACTTAAGGAAATGACAAAATAAATATGTTTGCTTTATGCGAGAATCGAACATGTGTTTTCTGTTACTTATACGTAAAGTTTAATTTAAATATATTTTTTAAAATCTTATATGAACTAGATTACGTCCTTTATTCACGTAAGTTTTCACTCACGTGCTGTCGGTATGCGCGTAAATTAACGAAACGTGTCTATAAATGGGTCACATTGACGTTCGAGAGTCACTTTCCGGGAACAACAACCGTTACAGATAGCACATTCCGCTTATTTTCTTTGCAGAAATTTTCCTTTGCAATGCAATCATAGTACAAAAGAAGCTAGTTTTTCTTTTGCCAAATCAACAAGTGACTAGTTCCGTATTTTCTATTTCATTTAGTTATTTGTTTGTGACAAAAATAAACAAGCACATAAAAAAGAAAAATGACTGACTGGCATATCAAACTGCAGCCCAAACTACTTGACCTAGAACCCTGAAATTTTTTGTGTGATATTCTCTTATGTCGTTGGCGAGCACTAAGAAGGGAATTTTTCGAAATTCGACCTCAAAGGGGGTGAAGAGGTAAAATGTGTTTCCGGAGAGACGTCGGTAGAACTCGGTCTTGACGGCCTATCGTCGTGATTTCTACTTTAATATGTCACCCATAAAAATGCATATTAGCCAATTTCAGTATTTTTCGTAATTCAACATTTAAGAGGGTGAAAAGACCTTAAATGTGTTGCCGATTAACTATCAATATCTATCGAATCCTTAGTGAAAAATAGTTAGTTTTAACTTTAAAATGTTGCTTACGTAAATACCCAAAGAGGGATTTCGGATTTTTTGAAATTCGACCCCAAAACAGTAAAAAAGGGGAAAATGCCAATTGACAATCGTCGTGATTTTTACTTCAATTAGTCACGTATCCTAATGTCTATGACAGCACTCCAAGACGTTTCGAAATTCTTTAAATAAGGGGGTGAAAATACGTGATATGTGTTTCGATTATTCCTCCATATCTATCGAACCAATCATGATATCGAAGTCATCTTGGCTTTAGATTGATACTTTTGTAAATATCCAAATTACCATTAAAATATATTTTTCGAATTCGGCACTGAAGAGTTAAACAAAATTAACCTGTGTTTTAGATTCACAATCGATATATATATATATATATATATATATATATATATATATATATATATATATATATATATATATATATATCCTATTGATTTTTATATGACGATGTGATTTTTGTTTAAAGATTGATGCTTACTCAAATACCTAAAAAGCAATTTCACGAATTTTCGGAATTCACACCTAAGGAGGTTAAAAGGGATGGAAAGTGATTAAACGTGTTTTTAACTAATCGTCCGTATATCTTGAACCTAGCGAACTATTTTCGCGTTGTTAGGTCCAAGAGACACCAGTTAAGTAGTCTAAAATGTGATACAAGGATATTTCGAAATTCAGTCTCTCAGGAGCTGAAAAGACCTGGAATGTGTTTTAGATAAATCTTCGATATATATCGAACCCATCGAAATATATTAGGATATTTTGTTGCTTCAGGATGATTATTACGTAAATGACAGAAAAAGGATTTTCAGATTTTTCAAAATTCGAACTCTCAGTTCTGTACAGAGGTGATATGTGATATTTTAATGAATGATCGAATATGCTTTCAGAATTAGCTATCGTCGTGATTTTCGCTTCTGCTGGATACTTGAACAAATACCTAAGTAGTGAAAGTAAAATTTACCGAAATTCGATAACTAAAGTGGTGAAAAGGCATAAATTTTGTTTTCTATCAGACGATGATACTTATCTAACTAGTAGAGACATTGAATCGGTGTTCGCATCAGGATTATGCTTACGTAAGTATCTAAAAAAATATTGCAACTTTTTTACTACATAAGATAACTTCATTAAGAAGAAAACATTGTTTGTGAACTTTTAAGGCAGACGATCCGAAAAGTAAGTACGACCAGCGAGGAATAACTTACACAGGAGTTTCTATATCGAGACGTTGTGTTGTACAACCTCTATGAGCCAGAATATTTTATTTTTAAAAGTAGTTTTCATGAATAATTTCGACAATATGTGGCGTAGTTGTTTGTAGCTCCGATCTATTTTTCGGGAGGTTCTGGGGTCAAATTCCTTTAAAGTATGTGAAAAGGTGCATGTATAACTCACTACAATGCAAGAAATATGAAATTAGTGCAATTTGGATGAGGTCCAAAAGTTGTGAAAATGTATTATGCAGTCCACTATGTTCCTAGTCAGCATCAGCCCACATCTCACTAACCTCAAGGTTGAGGCACCAAATACGTTCATATTTCAGCGAAATATTATCCCGCAAAAACTCCTTAAAGCCAAACTTCAAGTGAAGGTTTTGAAAAAAAATATATGTTATTGAAGGCAACATCACCAATAGTTGTCCTCGAGAGAAATCAGTCTTAATACCACGTAAACTACGTATTTCTTTTGATTACTCTCTTATATTTAACAGTCTGTAATTACCTCTCAACGTCAACTTTGCTGTGACTATAGATAAGGAACAGTCGCTGTTACTGGCAGGGACAATCTCAAGACTGCTTTTCACGTGGACAGCTATAGCTACTTATCCTGCTGCAGAGTTAACTCAACTAGCATATTTGTCATTCTAACGCTTGTTGACTGAACTACCTGTCTGGTGTTCTAAGGGGTATCTGCTCTGAGAAATACACGCGAGCAAAGCCACGGGCGTACTGCTAGTTAACACATAAATCGACAATCACATTTATTTCTAAGTATAAAATAGTTGACATTTGAATATAGAGTCTTCTTGACCACTGTTCGTATTTCAAAGAAAACAGCAACATATATTATCTAATTTAACAGAAGTTTTTATTGTATGATCACAACGATTTTAAATAGTTTTATTATTTTCAAAAGGATTATTCAAACATTATATAATAAATTTCAAATAAACTTTTATTGGTCACCAGTTTCGAGTATCTGTCGAACTACACTTTCAACTTTAGACTGGCATCAATATACCGTATAATAGTGTCGCGAATATCGGCTTGCCATAAATATGACGCCATAATCTCTGTTTAATTGCAAACACTATTATTTCGGGCATTTAAAGTTAAAGTTTAGAGTTAAAACTAGATTAAACAAAGTTCAAAGGTTCTTGTAACATCAATATGCTTCACATTCAAGCTTAAAATATTTGCTAACAAGTAGGGAATGCAAAAACTTGGTACACTGTTGAATATATGTTATAAAAATTTGTTAACAGCATTCTGTCGAAAAAATACCTTGATTTAATTTGTGGCATCCTGCCTGAAAAAGTATCGGGATCGATATGGGGCACGGATTTTCGAATTTGAATATTGTGTTTAACAGTGACACTGGTCACTGGGTTTTTGATTACATTTTCACTTCCCGTGCATTCCCAACCGAACGACATTCCACATCGGCTCTCAAGACCAAAGCTGTTAACAATCATCCAAATTTGTTCACTTGATATGGACATGAACGAACGGTAATATAAAGCGATTTAGAGTACTTGTAAGAATTGGGTATGATAAAAGTTGGTTTCAAAGTAGCATTTTGGTCACAGAAACTGTTTTTGATCATTTGATTTCTACGAAGCACTGACCACTCAAGCTGCCTTGAATACCAGATTAGAGAACGAACTAATTTAGAAATTCGCCCGTTCACTTACGTCTCTCGAATTGTGCTAGTGCTAACACGCGGTGTCAAAAATAAAGATGTATACAGAGTTATTTTATTTTATTTATTGTGTAAGCATCGTATTCGCTCAATGCACTGGTCAGTTGGTATTTTAATATTAAGCTGTCGAAAGTGGGTCCAGAAAAAAAATTAAAGCAACCTACATGGTTGACTTTATCGGGAAAGAGGTAAAGCTGTGAAGTGTAATAAATTAAAGAGTTTAATTTAAGGAGTGTATACACAATCTTTATGCCGTTTGAACATAAATAACTTAAATACAGTTGTTTGTATATTACGTACAACTTTATCACACAATAGACATCTTTGGCCAAAAAATTTTAATATCTTTAAGTATGTTTCTAACATATAATTTTTATGCGAGTACGTGAACAGAAGTACAGGTACTTCACTTCGTGATTGACGCCGTGAATGTTGGAGTGAGCAGGGACCTAGGAGGCCTACAACGGTTTGTGACAACACCGCGCCAGCAAGCAGGCATCTGGGTGAACGACTGAGTTCAAATAGGTCTATACCGGTTCTATTCCCGTCTAAACGTCGGAAATTCGCAGCGAATGGCAAAAATACTTGATCGTTCGTTTGGAAGTTTTGGATTAGTAGAGTAAATAGAACGACTTAATCACATTTAGTATCAAGGAAATAAACGAGTGTTCTTATTACCTAGATCGATTCTATGTAACCCTAGCATTTACTTTACTGCGAATGGCCTTCTATTCTATGCAGTTCTTTTATACCAGGTCACATCATATTTAGAAAAGTTTTGCACAACATGATATTGAAAAGAAACTAATGGTCGCATCACAATCTTCTGTTTCGACGCTGACTGTAAACTACGTTATTTGTATTTGTTTAAGTTGTCGTGGAGGACACTGTAAAATTTTTTGCATAAAGTAGCCTTAAACACTTTCTGAATTGATTATAATAAAATAAATTTGAAATTACACTTTACATGTTAAAAAAATTCTCTCAAATTAATTTTAAATGCATGCGAAACTTTGAAACAGCTGTTTTTTTTTTTTCCTGCGATAACTTTCAGTCCTACTCTGACGATGTTAAATACTCTCGTGCTCATCCAGTAATTTAGGAGGAATTTATCCTGAAACATTTTCCTAAATCACGCGGTACCTCCAACCAGTGGAAAACCAGTATATCTTTAGTCCCAAAATGTATATTATTACTTCATTAACTAGTGCTGCAAATGATTTTATTACCACTAATTTCCTAGCCATAATTTCAAACACAGTAAACTATCCACTTCCCTTCTATTGGAAAGTTGTCGAGAAATAATTTAGGTATAGACTCTTCACGATAAAATGAGAACTGCTTAAATTTTTCTTCCAGTCATTCTGCGATCAGCTTTACTATTTTTAACATGAAAACTACCTTGAAACTAAAATTCATTTTAAAAGTTTCACCACCCTCAAAAACTAAAAACCTTTGGCTCCATTAAAATACATTTATGGATATAAGCGTTGGGGAGTGCTCATTTTAAAGTGCACAGACTATAGGCACATAGGGCAGCAAGTCCCCAAGTAGATGACAGTAAATCACTTGTCACTGCCTCCGTGTATTAGTACTACACGTAGGCTTCAATATCCACAAAATCGTTTATTAAAACAATGTTAGTCTTAATTCACTCATTTCTACACAAAAGTATTATTCAGGTGACGCTGATTCGTACGACGTCTAACGTGGGTATCTACTACTTCAATTAATTAATATAATTATTTCCATTATGATTTTTATCGGGTTCACTGGTACAGATAAATATTTTTGGGTCGTTACAAGTAACAGGACGCAACACAAAGTTTGCAATCAGTGACGTTTTTATTCGCTAACTGTAGTCAGTCTTAATTTGTTATAGAAATATTTTACAACAGCCAAATATATAAATTCGTTAGAATGTATTTTATGTAATTTATTTTAGATTGTAGGAAGTTGATGTTTAAATCAACATTTTCTTTACATTCGAATAAGAATTAATATTTTATATGAATCACAGTGCATGGTAAACTACGTAACAATAACGGTTTAGTGACATTTAACTATGTTTCGTCTGCAGACATTCCTACTGCGGTTAAAAAACTCTAATGCCAGTGCAGTGAGTCGTATTTGACTCGAAAACCACGTGCTACTAAAAGACTGCGGTTGTACGGTGAAGGTCTTTTGAAGGTCAATGCTGGAATCTGATGGTAGTTACAGCCAGCATAATGACTTTTTGTACAGTAAATCTAAGTGTGAAAACTAAATTACTGTCAACCTAGAAGAGTTTCTCTTGCTGTGCAAGTGGGCAAAACTGTTGATTATATACTGTTGACATTTTGAGTTAAAGTTTGCATTCAGTATGTCTTAATAGCATTTTTGATACCGATTAGTATCAGAACTTTTGCATTATTTCTTGTCATAGGGGTAGTGTTATGAACGTTATACTGGCACTGGGAAGAATGACATTTTCTTTTTGTTTCTAATTCACTTATTATAACATTCGACTTAAAATTTTAATTTAACAATTAATAATGAATGAGTAGAGACAATGGAAAATCGCGAAAATGTTAAAAATAGTCTCCAATAAACTGTATTATATTAACCGTGACACGTGTGAACTGTTTTGGGACAAATCACACACGCTGTGTGTCCAAGCTGTGCAGTTCTAACTGGGCCTGTTGTAGAGAAAAAAAATGCTACAAATAAACGATAGCCAATGTTGATACGAAACATTCAGTGTTATATATATATATATATATATATATATATATATATATATATATATATATATATATATACATCACGTTGGAGCCTAGCAAACAGTCAAGTATTCCCGCGATTTTCCAGTGTCTCTATGAATGAGGTATTTCATTACGAAATAATAACATTGTCTTCGATCAGAATGTTGTAAACAGTAAACATGTAAATATAAATACGTCGTAACGTATTTATATTCATATTCTAGTATCCATACATACGAAACTCAACAAATAAAATCCGATTTGCTATTCTGACGTAGTTTAAACTAATATCTGTAAACTCTCGTACTTCGTAATTTTGGTATGTTTCAAAGAAACATGTGTTAATAATGAGCATCATGAAGCTCCTACTGTGGTCCACTCCTAAAGTTCACCTGTGATATTTTTACTTAAAATAAATAATTTTGGCTACGTATGTGAGTTAAGGATTAGTATGTTCGTAAAAATTATCATAACTAAAGAAACAGACCAACTTGAAACATTAATATCCCGCATAGTCATATTTATGTTTAGATGGGATTACAGTTTATGTAATGCCAATTTAAGTTTCATAATGGAGTGTTTCCTTTAAAATTATGTTTCAAAATACGAACATCAAACAGAATTCGTTCGCAGTTCTCTATTAAGTGCTCCGCCTGGTCAGAGCTGTCTTGCATTTTACGAGGCATGAATACAGAGGTGTTATTGGCGCGACACTCACAAGGATTTCAAATGCGCAATTGTTTGTCAACCGGAGCTGCTAATTCTGTTTTGTGTCCTTACGTCGTTCCTCTATAACACTTTCAGCGGGTATCTCATCATTTTACTTCTCCGTCGCATTTTTTTCACTGCATGTGTGTGCGAAAATTGGCTACATTCAAAATTGTTTCCTGAATTGTGATATTAAATAATTTTCGATAGGTTTACTATACTACGTAGCTTCACCCACAGAATTGGAATGATTTTTTGTAGGGCAAAATTAATGTGCCCAAAACAGGCCTTAAAACACATTACTGAGACAAACCAGAAGTGTTACGAATTTATAATAGACCATCATAAGTTGCGAATGTTTTTTATTTAATTCTCTTTCTTCTGTCATAACACCGAATCAATAGCAAAATAAAATAAATATAATCTCTATGCGAAATAGGACAAATTAAAAAAATTGGTACTCCAAATCATAGTACTTAATGACAATTTAAGAAGGCTACAACACACAACCACTGTGCATTGAAATGTGCAATTTACTGAAACTGTGTAGTCCTAACAAAGTAAGAAGAATAGTATTTTTATGTTACAACACTTTAAGTCAAAGAAGGATGCTTTTAATCGTTTATTATACACTTAAAAGTGATTGACATCTACTAAAAAAATAGCATTTACGGGTTTAACTAAGGTGCTAAATTATTACATAAAAAATATTTGCTTTTTCTGATCGCAAAGTTCTATATTTTGAGTCGCAATTTTGACGGGAAATGTGCAGGTACGTAAAGTAGCAAAGCATATTTCGACAACGACAATAATGATTTCGACAAGGATTTTATTTTTGAGGTTGTTCTCTAATGCTACTCTCAAACATAGCACTTTAATTCCTAACGTATAAGACGAGACATTTTAATAGAAAAATACAAAATTATAGAATGTAAATGCGTAATATACTTGTATATAATATGTCATGTTAAAAGTTAAAATTGTTCAAGTGTTATGCCACTATTTTTCTCCCAATTTCGTTACATTCTGATGCGTGCTCAGGACCCGAGAATAATTCTATTTACCTTTCGGTAACACTGTTGTTGAAGCTGTTACAATTAAATTATCTTTACATAACGAACCGAATATTTCGCATATTTAATGCCCAGCATGTTAGAATACACTGCTCTGTATATAATCTTCGTTTATTGTGTTCCACAAAATGTCTGCAGTTCTGCAAATACTATAAAATAAATACAACAAATGAGCTGCACGCCATCATTTTCAACTCCGTGAGTTGTGTACTGTTTCCTCTATGGGCTTTTATTTTGCGAGCTGCAGCGCGCGCGTCAATTCACAACTTGTGATTGCGCCTGTTACTTAGTGCGTCTGCGGTACACGCCGAACATAGCCGAACGGGACTTTGAAATATATTTGGCTCCACGATTGCGCTCATTTATTCTGAACAGCACAGTACATACATATAGAATCATTGATTACATTCACAAATTGCACACTTGCCCTATAGTAATACATGCAAACGTACGTACAGAACGTGGTGCACACAAGCGGAGTTTTTTTTGATAGAGCGTAATTAGAGCAAGATAATATGCGGCAACCTGTGATTGTGAGGTGAAATGTTTGTGCCCAGCAGCAGGTTATTCATCACGCAACTGTGTGTGAGTGCGGCCAGACTGATGGCGGGTTCACGCTCAGTTGGAGTTCGTCGGTGTGGCAACACTGCACGTCTACTGCGCGGGCAGAAATGTGGCCGGCCTTCATTGTCCACGCCAAGCGAGTGTGTGCGCGGCCGAGAACAGCGGCAAAAAAAAACATGGCACACCGACATGCTGCCTAAAACAAAACAAAAAAATAGTAAAAATTTAAAAAATAAAAAGCATGTATTGTACGTTTTGTGACAGGTGTCACATGTCATGTTTAAATTTATTTTCGCTTTTGTAGTTTCATTGGGATAAAATTATATTTTGGTCGTGCGCTTACCTGCTTAGCTACTCTACAGAATATTAGCAGACATTCAGTTGGCTAAGTATTTATAGTAATTCTAGATGATGAAAATAGCAATAATATTTCGTGCAACTGTATTTTCCAAAAGAGTGCAGTAATCTGCTTCTAATATGATCAGATAATGAGTGTCAAGTTGTGTACAGACGAAACAGAAATGTTCATTGGCGGCGCACCAAAGTAGTCGTTGGTCCAGTTAGTTGGGGGTATGCCGATGACGAAAAAAGAACATCATCTATACAAATGGTATACAGAATGTCCAGAAACAACCTCATAACATTTCATCATGCCTATCTTGGGCTAAATTGGAGACAAAAACGTTAGTGGCAAAATCTTGTGCGACATTTTACATGCCCAATGTAGCAACATAGCATGCAATTAGGTGCTTATTATTGGAGTAACTTGATACTAGAGGCTATTTAGGCTGTATAACATAGTGAGAGATCATTATTATCTTCTATTTTAAATTAGCTTAATTTTTTCGTAATTGCACTTAATTATATACAGTACATTACGCGAAATGAAGATAAAATAATTAGCCAAGTCCCTATTGAAATATTTTCAATCAACTCGTGGTAAATTTTGAAATTAGGAAGAAAAGTTCGACGTGATTAGTGACACGGGCTCTTAATAATGATGATGAAATTTCTACTAGATTTATGCGTGATATGAATCAATCTGAGAGGCAGAATAACTTTAATTATCTTCACATTTTATAAGAACGAGCGTTGCAGTCTGTTGTCAGTCCATTCAGAAAATAAATGTTTCTAGTTTAAGAGATATTCTACACAACTGCTGCTAATTATTACCTTTCAAAATATCTTATTCATTGAACAAATTTGAATTACCTGGATTGATAATGTCCTATTTCCATTTATATAATGCGAACACCAACATTTACTTTGATTTCGCAAAAATGTTTGGACCTTCCAGTATCGGGCGAAGTAAAGTTTTATACAGTGCCCTGTCCCTAACATAAATTATTTCACTCTGTTTCTAAACAAAAAAATATATATTTTTTGCAGGATGTGGTATACACGAAGTCAAATCTTCCCCTGTTACTTTTAATGTACATTTTAAATTTTTTTATTACGATTTTATGCAAGTTGTATTTTGACTCTCTTTGTTCCGTCAATATTAGTTCATTTGTTGTAACGGGTATTAGGCTATTATCTGACATATACTATTAAATGATGTAGGTTATATAATGCGAATGCTTTAAAGTGCTTGTGTTTTATTTTACATTCAAAATTGTTTCTATTTATTGGTACAGGTAGGACTGTGGGCATCACGGAACAAATTATCGAAAATAAAGTTATAATTTTTTATGTAATTTGCAGGCATGGTTAGCGCTTCACCCAAAACCTCACTTAAGTAATTTACGAAGAACTAAGCCAGTGTTTCCTCAGTCATCTCGCAAGTTTACTCGAACACCACGTAATAGTCAGGTTGTTATCGAACGAGGCCTAGCAATTCAGTTATTTACAATATCATTAGTACTGTGGGTTTTATGTCAAGTGTTTAAACTTTTTCTCGCCCTTTAGTGTGTATGGCCTGCTAATCCCATCCTAACCCTGACTTGAAAAGGGCTGCAGTTCGGAGTTGATAGAATTAATCGTTTAACGTATTGGCGCGAAATAACTAATGAAACGAGCAGAGTTTCCATAAGATAACCGAGGAACTTTTCAAATGTCTTGAGTTCCGATACTGCTGATTTTACTAGTTCAGCAATCATAATGGTTTTTGCACGCTTCAGGAGAGCGCCCTGTGCAAACAAAGCAAAAGGAAAATTACTGAGACCAGTAAAAATTACTCGAGCTCGGGAAAAAGTGTGGCGTCAGTAAAAACGATTGGCGCCAGTTTTAAAATATCTCTTCTCTAAAATACTTGCAAATCATTTTGATGTTACCTCAGAATATATATTTATTTATTTATTTATTTATTTATTAGTGTCATGCATACCATAGTTAATAAGTTTTAAAAAAATCTAATTGACTTTTTGTACCAAATCTGACAATTCTGTGAAATAATTATGTACTTACACACAAATAAGTATTAGAACAAACTGCGAAATTACATTTACGAATACAGTTTCACATTCACGGGCTACGGAATTACTACTATCTGTACGACCAACACTCTGTTATCACTGATACAAATTAAATATGTACCGATTACTGATTGGCCTTCAGTAATCATAGTGCTATCCATCTGTAAAGGAACACGGTGGCAGATGTCTTGAAAAAAGTGTAACTGCTTTGCTCAAAGACACATCAAGTTAATTCTAACAATATATGCTAGTAACAACCAAATAATTTGTATAACGACAACGAAGCATTTTCCTCTTGGTTAAACCAAATTACTTTAATCGTATTTGTTTTCTCAAGAACTTATTAAGCTAGACACAAATTCCACTCTGATTCATTAAAAGGTATAACCTAGTATCGAGCCCTGGACGTTCATGACTGGATATTGAGAGTATATTAGTACTCTTGCCTATATTGAGCGTCAATGTTGGTGCATCCGTATGCGTATATATATATATATTATATGTGTATACATATATAAACTATTATTCTTAATTTTCTGTGCATATAGTTTGCCGGGATTGTTTGTACCTGAATGGAGCATTATTAAATATCCTTAAAAAATGTATTACTCTAATAGTCAAAGAAACAAATAAAATAAGTCGAGGTGTATTTAGAAATAACGACGTACACATACATCAATATGTACATATCTGCTCCTTCAAACAAATTATTACGTAAGCATCAACCAGATAATTTCACTACCAGCTGTAAGTACACTTCGTCAACCAAACTACGTGATTTGTTAGTTTAACAAAAGCATGTGTGTAACTTTTCCTATTTTTTAAGTAACAAAATGTTTTATTCCACTAGTACATATTTCATTTGGCACTGTTCAATCAACCACATTGGACTATAATTCGGGAGGACCCGGCTTTAATCCCCGGCTCCGGTTATCCTGATATGGGTTTCCCATGGTGTCGCTAAATGTTTCCAGGTGAACGAAGTGACAGTTTTTCAATAAATAACATGGTTGATTCCTCTCCAATTCGTTAATATTGTATACATTTGTGTGTCATCGCTTTTAATGACCTTGCTGTCGGCGGGATGTCAAGACCGCTGATATCTGGTATGTAAAAATGGATGTTTGTTCGTCTGTTTGTCTTCTATGCGTTCGTATGCGATGAAACCTTGGTTAGTTGTTGTTATGCTGGTACCCGTAAAGGTTTCTGGAGAAAAAAAACGTAAATTCTTGAGGGGTGGAAAGACTTAGTATAGGATCCGAACTCGTTACTCAAATTAATAATTTAATGGACTCTGCAACGCATGCCGGTGAGATAATAAGTAAATAGAAACATTGAAAAAAATATCGTTCCTTGGCAGGCAAAAGGGCCAACTTCTCAGTTTTAATATTAGTTCATAAACCAATTTACTGACCCTTAAGCTAGATAGAAACCAAATACAGCATAGTTGCCTGGAATTATACAGCTACAATATTAACTATTGGTTTTTGAAATTTGTTTGTAATTGAGTTTCTTAACAGTTTTTTCTGTCTGCTCAAAAGTTTGTAAAATGTGATGTTGGCCCTTTTGCCTGCCAAGGGACGAATGTCGTATTTTTTGTCATAGTTGTGGCGGCTATTGCATGTGCAGGTGTATGAGATGACTGAGAGGAAGGGTGGTTGGTGTTTCAGGTGGGGGCAGTTTACCAGCGCACTCTCAGCGACCTGTGTTCCTGCAAGAGCCGCCGCCCACGATGCAGTTCTCCAACTCTACAGGTGCAGTGCTGACATGCTCGGCGCACGGCAACCCTACACCAGACGTCCGCTGGCTCGACGCCGCTGGCAAGGAGTTGTCCCATCTACCGCGACTCAGGTACGTCGTCAAGCTCGCACTGGATGTAACACCTCTTATAAGTACAGATGATGGTATATCGCGAAAAATTTTTGTGCCAACATACCTTTGAAAACACAGCAGTTTCTTGTAACATGTATGATTAGGTGCAGACCAATAATAGCAGGCATCAAATATCAAAATAGAGGAATTTTTATTGGCTCAGTCAAATAGGGTAAAATCTCCAAGTACAAGCGAAAACCAGTTTTTTTTTTCTGTTTGTACGTTGAAACCCAGTAAACAGGATAAACCATCGTCTCTAATGATGGTTTATCGCGTGAAAACTTGACTATTTGCTGGGTTTCTACGTCCGTTCAGCTTACGAAAAAATGGCTGGCTTTCGCTTGTACCCTATTTAGCTGAGCCGATGAGAATCTCGGTATTGTAATATCTTATGTATATTATTGGTCTGCTGACAGCTACGTTGTGTCAGACACATATCACCCAACCATACATGTCGCAAGAAACCACAGTGTTTTCAAGGGTATGTAAGCACAAAAATGTTTCGCAATATACAACCACCTCTACTTGTAAGGGTTATTAGAGGACCGGAAATTTCGCGGAATCAACTACCTGTCCACTGCACTACTTAGTGCTGTGTACACTCTGTCTTCAGCTTCTTGTTGATTGGCTCCTGCTCCAGTAGTACATGTAACAAAGTAGCCTAGGAATCAAGGATACAGATCTGCTATTGGTGTTTTAATCCTCAATGATTAGAGCCACGATTTTATGGCGAAAAGATTTTTGCAACATTTGGTTTCGATGCGTCATGTGCACACTTGCAGCTCTGCTACATCGTCTGTGGTTGGATGATTTTACTCTCACTGGCCTTGGCAAATTACAGACGTACAGACTCACAATAATCTTACTATGATTGGTGCAGTAAAATGATAAACGTGTCTGAACAAAGACACGCTGCCAATAACCTTGAAACAGAACTGCCGATGTGCACGTGAGTCACTGAAACAAAGTGGGGCAAAAATCTTTTCGCGACAAAATCGTGGCCGTATCAATGATTAGGGATGGGGAAATTTCGCGAATTCAGTTATCTGCAGGCTAGAATCCATTGTCCTGTGTATACTCTAGCCCCGTCTATTAGTTCATTGCGTGTTGTTCCACTGAGTAGCAGCCAGTGGACAAACGGTCGGGGCTTGAGTATGCATAGGATAGTTGGTTCTAACATGTAGGTCACTGAATTCCCGAAATTTTCCCATCTCTATCAATGATTAGGGACATGCAAAATTCGCGTTATCATTTGGTAGCAGACTAAACTTCACTTTCCTGTACATAATAAAACATAATCTGCGATTTAATTGGCCACAAACTTTTATGTGTTGCCATTTACGTGTATTACGCCTAATTTACAGAGATTGGCCACTCTACCGTGTGAGCATTCTCCGCGGCAAGTCACGACAATATCGGCCAGCGGGAGACGTCGAACGAACCTATAATCTCTTGGAGTCTAGTCAACTGTCAGAAAATAACGCGAATTTTGCATGTCTCTATCAATGATGAATTTCAGTAACTGTGACCAAATCACAAGTACTTGCGTGTACAGGGGTTTGAAATCTAACGTCTTATCATATGAATTCGCGAAATTTCCGCGACTCTAAGGATTATGTACGTAGCGCTTGGCCGACGTTGTAACTTGCCGCGTTTTTTCTTTTTTATGCTAAATCACTAAACTTATTCGCAAAATGTTTACGTACGAAAAAATCACACATTTGAAGTTATGGTACCATCATTTAAAAAACACGGAACTCTTAATAGAAACAGTATTCCAGAGCTCCTCAGAATGGCCAAAAAAATTGTTTTTTGTATACTGCTGTTAGGACAAAAACTCCGTCCGGATTCATCAAACAGAACACTGAAAACATAAGTACGACTTTTTTTTTTCAAACATTCCACAAACACAATTGACGGAGTGCCGCTAAAAATCCAATATAAAAAAGGCGTGAAACGAATGCAGTGCACACAAGTTTGGCGCCCAACGAATAGAGTGAGTGAGTGAGAGATTTTGGTCAGAGCTTAACATCGAGATCTTTAGCGCTGGTGCGGATAACATGATGTGAGTATGGAGCAGCGCCGGAATGAAGGAGCGGGGGAAACGGGAGATCCTCGAGGAAACCCGCCGAATAGCGGCATCGTCCAGCACGATTCCCATTCGGCCACCTATGTTCCCGTAACATGCACATTTTGACTTTGACATGCCGCTATGGGAAATCTATGAGAGCAAAAAATATTCTCACAATTGGAAAATGTTGTCACAGGTACCGTCTGTAAAACGAACACTGTGAGGTGCAAATATAAAATTATGAATTTCTGCCATGTGAACATACCTCAAGTGCGTATGATGACGAAGTTGACTGTATCTGGGCCGTTGAAATCTGGCCTCCGTAAAGCCTCAGTTACAACGGGCATAAGCATACACAGTATTATGGAGCATCTCTTCATAACAGAGACGAGAGTAACCGGCCGACAGCCGTACACTTGGAGCGACAGCTGAGCGTGTTCTCTCCTGACAAGGCTCCCAAAGGGGTGGAACCCAAAGGGTGATATTGACCGGAGGGAAAATATCTGTGAGTAAAGAATACGAAAACACGCTTGGCTTTTAGTAAAATATACGTTGCCAAAGGGTTATAATACAGACTTACATTAATAAAGGATACATCTTGGTTACTACAACTAAACTATTTGCCTAATAAAAGAGAGATATATTACAACATTTTGCTTAGTTCCTAAATTTTATAGTCGTATTGATATTATATTCCAGTTTCAAGAATTCGACTCTAGTAACAAAGATACGACTTTTGTCCTTGCTTCAAAAATGTTTATATATCGAAGGTATATATTTATTTGAAAATAGAGAATAAACATATCATCCTGAAATGGTGCAAATAAATTAACAGTATATGCGCTCCTTAAACACAAAATTAACTTACGTGTAAATCAGTCTGACTGGCAAGAACTGTACGTACATATAAGCTCATACACAAGGCGGGTTGTGGTAGAAAGAAACATCGGGTCAGGTTTATAAACTTTTCATTGATACTATTGCTATGTAAATGTTTTGGCCAATTAGACCATGAAAGCTGTACTACGAGAATAAACAGTTTGTTTTGTAGTTGGTTGTATAGAAAAAACAACTACCATATCTTTAATTATGCTGTTTTTGCAGACGCAGGATTGCTACTGTAAAAACAAAATTACTTTGTATGAGTAATTTTCAGGTACATTTTAAAAGCGCCATATTATTATTTTAAAAAATCAAAATTACGTTTTATTGTATACGTATTGCCAACAGTACAAACTCAAATGTCTGTGTCTTATTATTAATATTATTCTGATTGTAACAGAGAGTCGACGCTTGAGTTTGTGTTCATGATGCTGTTAAGTTAATGATCATTGTGCTCTGCACTTTCAAATAATGTGCGTCGATAAACTCGACATACGTGTGATTAGACTACACTTTAATTAATGAGTCAAAATATTTCATTGACGGCACGCAACTATTGGCCTACACACGAAATACGTTTTAAAACTAAACAATTTTCTTAACTGAATTTCCGTATGAGTAAATACTTACGTCAACCCAAAAATACGAATAACGCCAAAGGCATCTGCAATGTAAGAAAATGTAGCTCTTATACTCAAACAGGGCATTAAAGTTTCCTTTGCAATCTCTTATTCACCTATGCATGGCATAAGTAGTCTATAAATATTGTTTTGCATGTTCACAAACTGTATATCCTCTCATATCAAAATTGTTTTATTTGGCAAACGATTTACTGGTCCTTAGGTTAAAGTCGTAATAGTCATTGACAATCACTCATAATAAATTCTGTAGTAATCGATGTCTTGAGGCAGTAACAAGTCCTGGTTCTGTTACTGTAAATACGAGTTTTGGGACGTGTTAACGTGTACTGATAAGTCCAGAAGACTTGTCACTTTCTCTCTCTCTTCGTCTATATTTCTCTCTCTCTCTCTCTTTCCACCTCTCCAGAAAAGCATCTCGAAATAATGTAACGGTACTAGTTTTCATGACAGTATTAAGGCTACGTAAGTATTTAAATTTAGGTGCAACAAATTTTGTTTGCCCTCATTAGACTTAGCAATGATTCGATATAAAATTCCATGACGTAGATTATGGTTTTGTGTGGTTTTCGTGTAAAAAGGAACAAACATTACTCTGAAATGTTTCAGCGTACAGTGTCGTGTTTTCTACATCGGATATTTGGTTGGGTCATGCGATTTTTTTTTCTGCTGCATCTGCGATAATTTGCTGATGAGACAACGCTGGTTTATTTTGAACAACGAGGTAGCTACTAAACAGTGGTTAGTCGTGCCACGAACGTTCTGGGTTCCGTGGGTAACCGTCATCAGCAGCGGGGAGTATTCCTGAAGCAATAAATACTGCTGAGCGCAGTCGAAACACATCGCAGTCCCACGGGGACAAAATGGAATTTGTGAGGGACCCGCCCCCGTCAGCGTTAGTGGAACAAATCACGTGTTCGCGTTCTCAATTCTGCCGGCGATTACACGTTGTGATGTTTTGTCAGTTGTGCGCCGTTCCAATTATTGTCGCATCCTCATGAAATCTCATTTCCTTGCCCCGTCCCTCGTGACGCGCGTTCCGTATATACCCTCTCTTCGTTCTCTTCTCTGTCTGGTCCTCCCCAAGCCTTTGCTATATTACAAAGAGCATCCATTGAGGATTTCATTTCTTTTTGGGACGTCAGAGATATCCCTGCAATGCACTGTTATACATATTGTACATTTTCGGAAATTTAAAACCTTCACGTTGGTTTTTCAGACTTTTCTTAGCACACTTGAATTTCACAAACCGGTGTTCCTCGTCAGAGAATGTTGTATTAAAATAGTTTTTTTTAGTTTAAACGTTGTTTATGTTACCTTGATACTTATTGTAAGACTGACAAATGAACATTGGAGTATATAAACAGCCATATATACAGATATTCGTAAATCTGTAACATCATGCTGGAAATCGATTTTATAACTTATCCTATAAGTAATTTTTTCGCATTCATAATTGACCATCGAGGTCCTGACTCGGGCCATCGTGGTTTCTGTTTTTCATGGTTTCCCGAAAACACTCCAGGCGAATCCCGGGATGGTACCTTAACAAAGGCCATGGCAGACTCCTGCCCCAGCTCTTGTCATTGTGTCAAGTTGTTGGTCACCTCCTCTAACGACCTCGCTGTAGACGAGACGTGAAACCCACTTACCTTACCTTCAGCAATTTTAGTTTCAGACAACCAAAGATTTCCGAGTGGAAGTAACACAAGGCCGTCCTATATCTCATCGCCTCCAGTAATTTTTCTTTTTCCGGGCGCCAGTGTTTTGCTGAACCTCCGGGAATGAAAAAGGAAAACAGAAGAAATGGAACGCTTTCCTACGGAGACAAATATTTGCCGTACGTGCGGCGCCGCTCATAAATGGGGCTGTTGTAACGGAACAAGAAGCTGCAGTCGGAGCAAATAAGAAATTCTTGGAGCGAGAGAGGGAAAAAGGATTATTACGCGTGGCAGTTTTTGTCGGTTTAATAGACTTCCGTTCGGAAAGATCAAACAAACTACGCCCATTATGAAAAGTTTCAGACGTACAACTAAATGTATTTTATTATGTTAGTGTACACAGACAGAAGGAAATATATCAACAATATTTACCATAGCTAGTTTAGTAAAGTTTAAAGCACATTTTCAAGTCTTGATCCATTAACATGATTAATAAACTTACTGTTAAGATCTTTGATTAGACTAATATTTGTTAATACAAAACACCTTCCACCTACGTGTCTAAAACCATGTATTTTTAATACTTTGAAAACGCACAGCTTCTAATAAATATCTAACTTTCGCTTATGCAATTACACTTCCACCTACGTGTTTAAAACCATGTATTTTTAATACTTTGAAAACGCACAGCTTCTAATAAATATCTAACTTTCGCTTATGCAATTACACTTTGCTGGAAGAAAACTGAGTTACACTAACCAGAATTGAAGTTAAAAGTGTTTGTGTCAAACTACTCTATCGTAGTAATGGTCGTGTGGAAACATTTATTCCTCTTGTTATGCAATCGACTGAGTTTTTTTTTTTTCATGCGAAATGCGGCAGCTTAAAAAAACTTATCAGAACTAAGCAAATACGTAACATTATTCAGTAAGATTTTATCCGAAAGCCATATTTAAATTAATATCGTTAACAGAAGTTGCTATATTATATTGCATGAGCTAATAGTATGATATAATGTTAACTTGTGTACTGTAAGCTAATTACAATGCAATGCATGATTCTATTTTCAGGAAATGTCTACATTCAGGGTAATGCATCATGCAAATCTGTCATCGTTTGATTATATTTAACTAGCCTAACGTGATGCTTCTTCTTAATGTCATTCAGATAAGAGTATTAAAGTTCGGGAATTTATAGCCGTAACTTCAGCTGATTCTCACGTTGTTTGTAGCGGCAGGCGATGTCGGCCAATAGTTGCACCCACGTGACAGCCGTGCCGATAGTTCGACACCGCTGACCGCCCGCGCCGCGTTGGTCCAGGCCATGGAGGCCAGAGGTCGCGGTTGCGAGAAGCCAGCGCCCAGTTTACGCCTCGCTATCATGGCAATAAATCATTCGCCAGGCCAGAGAGTAAACCACGACGGCACTCTGGCCATGTTCTCTCGAGAGCGAGAACGGCTTATGTCTCACGAAATATACTAGGGTTGCTCTTTAGTTTATATTGTTTTTGCGATAATTATTTTTTTAAGCTTAAACTAGAGCAGATATAAAAAAATCTGGCTATGGTAGTTTTGTTTGAAATTATTTTTGCAATAATAAATATATTTTTTTTTCAAAGCAAGAAATGATACGGTTTCGACTAAAGAGTATATTAACCGAAATTTCGTTAATTACATAACTGGCTAAAATCATAGCATTTACTGCCATTAAAAAAATCTGTTCTCGTTTAGGTGTAAATGAATTAATATCTCTAAAAAAAAGTAGGAACAAGAGAACATGGCCTTAAGAGGTCATTCCATTGTTTCAGGTGCATGTATGCAACCCGCATTAACACAATGTAAATCAATGGTAACCTTACTATCGCTATAGCAATAAGAATATTATACATATCAACATTATCTTCAAGTTTTATCAAAGACACAGTCGTTCATATTTTAGCTGCGTTCTCGGAAGTCAAGTGTAAATAATGGTGGACTACAAATTTTACAAAACTTTTTTTTATCACGTTGATAATATAACCGTTCTTCATACTTGATTTCGCAGAAAAAATAAGGACGATTGTGTCTTTGATAAATCACAAAGCTAATGTTGATATGTGTAATACTCGTATTGCTATAACGCTAATAAGATTAGCTTTGAATTATATTGGGTTAACGCGGGTTGCGTGTATACGCCTGAAACACTGAAATGGCCTCTTAAGGGCAATGGAGCGACGGATTTTTTTTAAATTTTCGATTGTTGTTGCGTGGCACAAGAATCAGAGAACAATTTCAAGTAGACTGACCATGAAAAAATATTTTTTAGAATTTTTTTAATGAAGTTATGACCACTTTTTTTGGAGTTTTCTACATTACTGTAAATATCAGAAACTACAAAAAATTGGGCGGGATGA
>PNEQ01135110.1:15589-46478 GCA_003012365.1 Medauroidea extradentata
CCTAGCACAGGACTGTACAAATACAGTAATACATGAAGGGCACAAGTACCTAGCACAGCGCTGAACAAATACAGTAACACATGAAGGGCACAAGTACCTAGCACAGCACAGAACAAATACAGTAATACATGAAGGGCACAAGTACCTAGCACAGCACAGAACAAATACAGTAATACATGAAGGGCACAAGTACCTAGCACAGCACAGAACAAATACAGTAATACATGAAGGGCACAAGTACCTAGCACAGCATAAAACAAATACAATAATTCATGAAGGGCAAAATCTCATACGGACAGGCAGAATTGGTAATCCACCTTTCCGGAGAACAGATTAAGGTCAGGGTAATTTGTTAAAATTTGGTTACGTTTCAGGTATAATAATTTGCGTTCAGCTTTTGTTGCGGACGTATGGGCCTATATAGATTTCACAGACGTCTTTAAGCAGCAGTATGCAACCGTAATGGCAGTGATTCTGCTATGGTACATCACAGGTAAAAATGTGAATTACACGCCATCTTGCAATCACGTGTACTGTTCGTAAAATCTTGAATCATATGCTTGGAATCCACGATTCGTGAAAGAAAAAATTCTTCACTAGAAAATATACCTACCTCAAATAATCTTTGTACTGCATTGTATATGTTTTGTTTGCATAATTATGTTTTGTTTGCATAATTTTTTGTTCCATCTTGCCACTGCAGCCAACATTACTCAACCAGTTACCATTGCATTCTAAGTATTAAGCAATCCTTCAAAGTCAGTTACAGATTATTATTGTTATCATTGACAGTAAGGTAAAATTAAATAAAGAGTTTTATGATTCTGCGCCTCGTTTTTCAATCAATACATTTTTCCCGGTTTTCTTGTTAACAACCCCGCCAGAAAGTAAACATTAAGCCTACATGTTTACGGGAAACGCATAAACTGTTTGTAGTTAATCTTGTGATAGCGATTGTTTTGGTATTTTAAGATTGCCAATAAAGCATCATTAAACTATGTGGAGGTTCGTATGTGGTGCGTCAAAACCACCAGAGAAGAAAAAAAACGGACGAGGAAAAGTCGGAATACAATAGTCAATGTGACAAAATTGCCCAGTCTTGTAATTTGTTACAGTTTTGGTGCTCTGACTTTCAATGGGTTTGATACAGTGACGAAAAGAAAAAAAGTTTTTGTAAAGTCTGCGAAAAAAATGTGAATGCACAAGAGTCAGTCTTTGTTAAAAGCTGCTCAAGTTTTTGGAAAGAAAATCTTACATCACATGCACTCACAAGAAATGTCAAGATATAGACGACGTGAAAGCTATTTCACCTGGACAATCTCAGGCAAAGGTAGCTTTACAAAGCATTCAGAAAGACGTTTACAAGAAGCTCAAAATTATTTTCCGCATGTGTCATGCCCTGGCTAAACATGGGCGGCCTTTCACAGATTTTGTTTGGCAGTGTGGACTCTACACAAAGAAAGGCCTAGACGTCTGCAATACACATCACGCTGACAAGAAGTGCAAAGAATTTCTGGGCTCAATAGCTGAGATAGAACATACGGAATTGGAAAATAGCTTGAGGCGTGCACCATATCTATCGGTGATGTGTGATGAGTCTACCGACAGTGCTGTGCTAGAACAGGTAATTATTTATGTGAGATTTGCTATTAAAGGTATAATCCACTGTAATGTAGCTGTTAAGCACGTAGAAAGGCGGAATGCAACCCATATTTATGAGTGCATATTATGTGTATTGAATGAGTATTGTGGGCTAGCCAGCTCGGATCTAAAGCTGCATTTAATAGGGTTCGTAAGTGGTGGTGCAGCAGTGATGTGACGATTACATGGTGGAGTCCAGACCAAATTGAAGCAATCAATTCATCCAAATTTGGTTGCCATTCATTGTCTAGCACATCGTCTTGAACTCGCATTCAAGTCGCCGCTTGCTCAAACAACACTTTCTCTCAAAGCAAAAAATTTCTTGATAAAACTGTATGCATTCTTCCACCATAGTCCAGTACATCGTCAGATTTTAAAAAATTCTTGTAAAAAGTTGAGAATTAATTTCTGCATACCTACAAGAATCAGAGGCACTTGTTGAGTTTCTCACACTAAACGTGCCTTGACAAATGTGATCAAGATTGTTCCTGCACTATTCTTCACTGCAGAAAATATACCCAAGGAATCAGCATGTTATGCTTCAACTGCTGGTACATGTAAATTTGTTGAAGATGCACTCCATAACTTGGAATTCTTTCAGTACCTACACTTCTATTGTGATGTAATCTCTGTTTTAAGTTACTTTGTAACATCTCAGCTCGTACAGTTACCAGAGCCCCACTTGCGCCGACAAATTTGTAACGTTTTAGCGTTGGTTCTTTCCGTCAAATCTCGTACTCGTACCCCACTTGGCAGCCAATTTGTAATGTCTCGTCTTGTACAAGTACTTGAGCCCCACTTGGGCCGACAAATTGTAGCACACCAGTCCTCCTAAACCAGTGCACTAGCTCGATGATAACCCAGCCAAAAAGACGAGGTTAAAAAAAACTGGAACACATCTCTTGATCTGTAGTCAAGTACTCAGGAATTTACTGGCAGTACTTTTGTAGGTTACGTCGCATTGTAGACCAAATTTAGAACTTTTATAAAAATTGGCAAATTGAGAGAAGTTAGTCACGAAATGATCCACTATGTTCCGAGACTGCTGGTTTATAAGATTTCACGTCTTACCACGGTGGATCCGGTTCACAGAAAATGACAAGCAGAAACGCAGCATTACTGTATGAGACAGTTAGGCGAAACAAAGTCAGAAAATTTAGCACACAGTGAAGTATACATACGCTGCGAAGAAGAATAAGTAGCCATCCTGGCTCTCGGCACCTAACGGCCTACACGTACGGGCGGAAACGAAACGAATTTGGTAGAGTTTAAAAACGTCTGAAATTCAAGGTTATAGAATAGAGGCCACGGTGCTACCCGTACATGTTATATTTTCCACTCCCTAACTTCACTTCATAAGATTCTTTTGGGCTGCAGCCCCACCCACGTCCGCTCTGGATCACATCGCAAATTATTCTAAAAAACTTAAAAAAAAAAAAAAAAAAGTAGCAAGATTGCCTAGGGGGAGGGGAGTGAAGGTGGAGTTGTAATTATAAACTGAGTGGTCTCAAGAGTGGAAGGCAGAGCGAGAATGTTTCTCACTGCCCTCCCGGTTCCTCTATCATTACCTCCTCTTCCTTTTCTTTATCTCCCCTCCCCCCTTCGCTGTGCTGTAACTGTCGCTGCTAAAACCCTATATTGTTTGTTTGTCCTTATCCACGTTTCTGTTCAAAGTGTTCTTAGTGTTTACACAATATGTGGTTTAAAAACTTTTTAATTATTGCCATAAGTTAAAACTGTCTGTTACAAAGTATGCTGCTTGGCATTTTGACGTGGCAGAAATGAAAGTTAGTAGGTGGCGGGCGGAAGCAATATGAGAAGTTAACTTTGACAACTCGCGCTGATCAGCTATCTTTCCGTGGGGAAAGAAAGGAAGGGAAAAAGTGACACTGTTATTCCCCCCCCCCCCGCCCCAATAAAGAGAGAAGGCAGGGCAGACTGACAGGGTGGTGGTTGGGGCCACACAGCCCTCAGCTTGTCACCACCCCCAGATGCATTCCTGTACCTATCTCTGCTGTCATGGCACACTTACTCGTTAGGCGGGGAAGCGGAAGAAGCTGGCATACATACACAACAGAGAGGGAGGGAGTTTTGTGCAGGCACACACACACATGTGCACGCACTTGCGCAGGCGGGGCTTGCTGGCAGCAAGTGACCTTGGCAGGCCTATTTTATAGATAACTGCTGATAAGGGAGACAAGCCACCTCTCCTCCCCACTCCCTGCCAGCACACTCTAGCCAATGTGAATGTTATCTTTCATCTCTCTTTTCTTTGTTGTATGCCACAGTTTCTCCCCCCCCCCCCTTTTTGCAAATCCGTCGATGCCTCCTTCGCATTGCTCCACCATCTACTCCCGTGAATTTTTTTACATGCTAGCAAGGCACAAAAATTTTTTGCCCTGCACTATACATGTGTATATACAGTGTGTGTGTGTGTGCTTGCGTGTTATTGTGCGTGTGTGTTAGTGTGCGTGTGTGTTAGTGTGCGTGTGTGTTAGTGTGCGTGTGTGTTAGTGTGCATGTGTTAGTGTGCGTGTGTGTTAGTGTGCGTGTGTGTTAGTGTGCATGTGTGTTAGTGTGCGTGTGTGTTTGTGTGTGTTTGTGTGTGTGTTAGTGTGCATGTGTGTTTGTGTGTGTGTTAGTGTGCGTGTGTGTGCATGAGTGCGTGTGTGTTTGTGTATGTATATATATATATATATATATATATACACACACACACACACACACATGGAAAATATGTATAAAGTTTCGGCACACCATTTACCTTAAATTCTATATTCGTCTAAAGAAAAAAGAAATTATTTTACCTACAATGTTTAGATTACTGTAAAGAATACGTTTAGATAATGTAAAGGTATTAGTTTGTTGTTAAAATATATGTAATAAGACATGTACTAATCACATAAATACAAATTTGTGACATGATATAATAAATGATAAACTCGTTCAACTGCTAACTTACTGCTCACAATAATGTAAACCAGTCTATGCAAGAATATGTGTTTTAACTCAAATTAAAAGAATGTGTATAATTAATGACATAAGAACAAATTAATTACAATTTTATATTAGTTTGTCTTATTGCAGACCGTTTGTTTACAGCAGTCTCAGAACTTTCGTTCCTATGTGTTGGCAACATATTGCTTGGGGCATGCACTTTTCCTTTTATTTTTATACAGTATTCGAGGTTATTTTTCTTAATAATTGGTGTTATTATTTACAAAATCATTTTTTCAAGCAAGGATCAGCAAAAGACGCTGTTAGTGGATGGATATAAAAAACACTTTTGAGTGACCGGTTTTTATTTTTTTCGCTGTCTATATGCTTCAAGCACGAGTCCTACGCTACCGACACATTAGAAAATGTGCAAAATATTGTTCTTTCGTCACTAGCATACAAACCATCCTTCGAGAACTTGGCTGCACATTACTTTTGGCAGTGGTCGTGAGTTTCAGCATTTTTAAAAGAAAATAACTCCATGTAAGTTGCCCAACTAATTCATTCAAACCAACCTCAATCCTTACACGACATGCAATAACAACTTACCGAAACTGATTGCAATACAAAAAACAAAGATTAATTTTTAAAATATGTGTCACGTGTTGCCGTTTTCGGCAATCGTAAATTTGTAAAAGCTTATAAAATATCTGCGTCCGTTGCTTCATTGCAGGCGCGCTACAATGCAATGTGAACATGCGTAAACGATCACGGCAATACTATCGATAGTCAAAAGTACAGGCACTCCGGCAGTTACAAACGGAAGCTTGGAATGATGTCTGTGGATATCTTCGTTGTTTATGTTACAGTATCCGAGGTTAAAACAAGTGATTATGTCAAAAATTTATGCAATAATAGCTTTTTTAAGTACGTCTGTGTTGATGTGGTACAAACATTTTGAAAATACAATGTATTAAAAGCTGGTATATCACGTGTTGAGTAAAATACTTTCGGAGGTATGGCATCGTAGTGGGACCAAGGTTATAACCTAATTTTGTATTTATTGTCTTATTTAGTAGATATAGTCTTACTCTTAAGAATTTGTGGGATGAAAACATATAGTATAGACATCAAACAGAGACGATACGCCATTGTTTTTGTGTTTAGAACGGTAATTTTCGCACCTTTATATAATGTTTTAACAAAAATTATAATTTGAGTTTATTTGTTTTAAAACATTAAAATTCGCGAAAAATTACTTTTATCACAAATGTGAATTTTGCAAACCCCTACATATCGCTTGTGACTTTAGTACAGCATGAGAGAACAAGCGTTAGTGCAGTGTGCAGATAGTGGCAGTCCTCTACCTCATTTCCTGTCTCGGCGCCCGGACATACACAAGTTACAGTGGCTGACAGATACTGTACAGTACAAGAGAGCGCTGCATGGCTCGTAACACTTATGGAATGGTGTCGTGGAGAAGTTTGGCAAACTTTAGGCAGTAATATATCAGTTAAGAGATTATTTTTTTTAAGCATCGGAAATTTTTTACGCATCTCCAAATTTACATAAGTCGCAGGGAATGCCTGTACTATCATTTTTGATCAGGGCTTTTGACCGGCACTGGCAAATTTATTATTGTTATTATTATTATTTACTTTCATTTATATTGATTTTTTTATATAATGTACAATATTTATTGTTTATGTAAATGTTAACTAAGATATGTCATATGTATTTAATTTGTTCTTTAGTAGATGGTTTTTTGTGTGAAATGTTACAGTGGTATGACGAACAGTGGAGTATTACAAGAAACGTAATAGTATCAAGTTTTTGCGCCTGTTTTTAGGTCCATTTTCTTGTTGGACTTTGTTTTGAAATAATTTTCAGTACAGCTGGCAAGTGGATTCCAATGAGAGTCTTGAAGCCTAATGACAAAACAAATAAATTACCGGAATGTATTATTGATCACACAACTGTGTGTGAAAATAACTACATGTCTTTAAAAAACAGCAGTAAAGTACATCCTATTAAACAGATAAGCAAACACACCCCTAACTAGTGCTGTTTGATTTTTTATCAAGGTTTCATGACAAATAATGTAATTACATGGCTGCTTAGTAATCAGTCTTTGTTTTTTTTTTTAAGAACAGACATGGCATTGGCAAACTGTCTGCCATAGAGAAAGCGTACGTGACTTAAGAAAGGCAATATGATTGGCAGAAGAAAACAATCATGCGGCACCAAGCCTAAGATCCTATAACTACCCGAGCAATCTTTGTTGTGTCTCAGAGCGCACAGTTGCAACTCACGGACTTCCAGTTCTGAGTAACAGTATGATAGTGTACCACCAGTTTTCATCCCACGTTTGCAGAAAATACTGTAAACTATACTGCCATTATGGAGTTTTCTTAAATTAATTAGTAAGCTTTTCAAAATAAGGGTGCAGCCACTATGCAAGTAAATATGGTAAATCACAGTCACATACGAATGTTGTGTATAAATTAATATTTACTGTTTTTATCACAAAACTCAAGTGTCGTTACAATTACACATGCTGCAATAACTCAACTCCGTTTGTGTTTCACGGTATTGAGTATCACACATGAATTTGTAGTTTCAGGCTGATTATGGGATACTAGTTCACTTTGCATAAATGCAATAACTTTGCATAAATGCAATAATTTTATGCAAAATTTTAGTATTAACACTTTGATTACAAATCTTATGAATAATAAAACTTATAAAGTCAATTCAAAATGATAAAAATTGTAGTTTACTTCAGTTGTAACAACAAGCTGATCGTCAAATAATAAGAGGTGAACAATCAACAGATGTTACCATCGTTATCAACCACACTTTGTAAAATAATTGTTACGCAGTAGTGTAAATTAATTATTCAAGCAGCTTTTGTAATGTTAACTTACATTGTGGATTATCAGCAATTTTGAAACATATAGCATAGTCTCACGAGTCCACAATGATAAAATACACAGTGCGGATATTAGCTGAGAATCAATTAAAAACTGTGGCAGTTGTGATCTGAAACGATAGTGTCATATGACACTTACATGTAAACTTCTGTAATGACTCGTGAAGTAAAATCCATTGTTCCTTTCCCTACCTTATTCCGCTGCTGTTGTCAGTCTCAGCTTTACAGCTGCAATCTCTGATCTCAGCGATATATTATTTCTCACTGGTAACTCTTTGCCAGTTTTCCTTCTCTTCTCACTATTTTTATTTTAGCGCACAGTGCCAATCCTCACCGTAACCATAAATGTCACTAGTGATAACTTTCTTTTTGCTTATCTACGTCCCTGTTCCAACTGCTTCCCTTCAGTGATACACGAGCACTAAATGTGTAATGATGAATGACAGACGTTCATGTACTGCTTGCACCAAAATATTTTTAAGAAAACTTGTAATTTGAAGTGGCTGAAATTAAGTTCTCTGGCTGGTGGGAAAAAACCAAGAAAACCTCATTTCAGTGCAGGTCTATCGTGCGCACCCATGTGTGTGTGTGTGCATGTGCGTAAGTGGAAAATAAACACATATATATATTTTTTTTCTTCACTTTGGTAATGTTTGCACTACATCACTGTCTTGTGATATGCAATCAATCGGTATTAGAGTTCTATATTAAACATGCATCTGTTTTCATGTTAACTACTGATCTGTATTTAGTCTCTCATTGTTGCTAAGTACTTAAGTTATAAAATAATTACTCTAGGTTGATATTTAACCATATAATAATGTATTGCTCCATTATTAAGTAAAAAATGTAACTTCTCTTTAATTATCAGCCTACAGATCATAAATACTAGCATTGTTTCGTTATGAATTAAAATAAAACCATTATTCCAACTTACTTTTTGCTAAATATCAGCTATAGCCTACACATAATAGTGTTAAGTCAGTGGTGTAGACGCGAGAAGGGTGTTAACTAGACTCCATCTTTTTTACTTGCAGAAATGATTTTATCTTAAATAATATTTATATTTGTACCAGAGATATATTCAATGTTAAGATACAAAAAACTGTTTAAATAACACCATTTTGCACCTACAAATCAAAATTTTCCTAGGGAGAACCCCCAGGGTATCAGTGTTCTTACACCAGTTTCTTCCACTCCTTTAAACCTCAAGCCTCGCCACTGATCCCGACCTGTACTTAAACAATATTTTCCCGGAACTTTCATAAAAAATTGTTGTTGTGGCTCATTCATGCACATGGTCTACACTCGCCAAAAACTGTAATGTTTCACTTTAAAAAACATGTTAGTTTTATGAATAGAAACAGCCAAAACTCAATGCAATTTTCGGGGTTTGGGGGTCTTAATTGCAATTTTCGGCGTTTGGGGGTCTTAATTGCTCAGAAATGATTTTGCGAGGTCAGCGATTTTACAGGATCTTTCTCGGGCAGTTAGGCCTCGTAAAATTAGAGTTTTACACTTTTTCACTTCTCTTTGTTTATACTATACTTGTTTTTTTAATAATTTAATGGTTTACAAACTAGTTTTTTCCCATCTTAGCTAGTTTATTGTGTCTAGTAAAAGGTTTTGTGGAACTGTTTGGAAAAAATATAAAACATCATTTTAAGACATTTATACGAGTATCCATTTGATGTTAAAATCACAACTATTTAGTTGGGGTTAGAGATAAATGGAAAATTAATTTAAAAACACATTATTTAATGAAATTATGTTTAACATCTTTTCATACGTCAACTTTTGAAAAATCCTAAGATCGTATTTTTTACTTTGTATACGTGTGAAAGCCAGTACAATAGACCATTAGGTTCAAAGTATATCGTTGAAAACATATTTCATTTGTTTTTAGTACTTTATTTTACCCTCTAAGTTTTAAAAATCAAGAAAACAAAATAACAGCTGAGTGTGTTGTTGTTGGGTAGGACACCACCCCAGTCTCTGTCAGTAAATGCCCACTACGAGCACGTGATGAAGGTCGTGGGAGGTTCTGGTTACTTCTGCACCACCGTCGATCAGCTACAGGAAGCTCTGCGTCAAAGCCTCAAGGTAAGTCATTCCCTCATGTCTGCACTCAGTGGGTCCCAGCCCAAACAGCATGCTCAACGTGTGACCAGATGTTGTTTATAGGTCGACTGGCCAAGCATCATCAATGTCATGATCAACCCGGCAGCAGATTGCAAGCCACAGACTTTCTCCTGGCTCACATAGTCTAAGCTGTGACAGTCACGTTCATCACTGTTTTATTGGGAGAGGGACATAATTTATTGTCAACGTCCACCATATGACCATATGACCATATGTTGCTGCAGGTGACAGGCAGGCCGAGCATCATCAATGTCATGATCAACCCAGCAGCAGATTGCAAGCCACAGACTTTCTTCTGGCTCACATAGTCTAAGCTGTGACAGTCACGTTCATCAGTGGTTTATTGGGAGAGGGACATCATTTATTGTCAACGTCCACCATATGACCAGATGTTGTTGCAGGTGACGGACAGGCCGAGCCTCATCAATGTCATGATCAACTCGACAGCAGATCGCAAGTCACAGACCTTCTCCTGGCTCACATAGTCTAAGCTATGATAGTCACGTTCATCACTGGTTTATTGGGAGAGGGATATCATTTATTGTCAATGCTCACCGTTTGACCAAGTGTTGTATTGCAGGTGACCGACAGGCCGAGCATCATCAACGTCATGATCAACCCGACAGCAGATCGCAAGCCACAGACCTTCTCCTGGCTCACAGAATCTAAGCTGTGATAGTCACGTTCGTCACTGGTTTATTGGGAGAGGGACATCATTTGTTATGGACGATCACTGTGTACCAACAGTGTTTACCTTAAAAGTTGCACATATTCAACAGATACAATAAAAACATTTCAGTGGTGTATGAAAATGGTACAGTTTTGCCACTTTTGATACCATACATACAAGATTAAAATTACTCAAACATGGAGTAGGTCAGTATGTTACAAGTGTAGCTACAGACAGACTTGCCAACGTTTTCATGATGAAAATCAGTAAAACACCTACTAGATGTTGAATATTAGTGTACAGTACATGCAGCAATTTTTATGTTGAAGTAAATTAATCCTACTTTTGACCAGTTGCCTGCCGAACTTTAAAAAAGGTTAAAGTTTTCGGAATTTAAATACACATATAAATAATATCCATTTACAAACATTCAGCAAAACTATTTTGTACTCACCTTTTCCTCAGTCTCTGAAAATCATATATTATGACTGTGTTTACATCTATATGGCAATTATTTAAAGAAAAACATATTGCACTTACTGTAAAAAAAATATCAGATTAGAATATACAAACATCTGAATAGTATAATAGTTTTTATAACAAGAGTTATCTACAATTTACTGTACAGTCCTGAGGTAATAGAGGAACTCCGGAAAAATATTTACTGCCAGTAAAGTTAACTGGTTTTGAAAATCATTTTTGGTGCATGTTAACTTTGTTTGGTCCATAGTTTCTCAATATATTGCTATTCAATTGCACATTTGTCATTAATTTTACTTCCATACAATGGATCTACAAATAATAACCAAAACTGTTATTTCATACACAGCTTTGTCATTATTATTTATGGTTCCTTTCAAAATATTTGTTATAATTTAGAGTTTATAGCTCTCTTGGCTTCTTGTGCAGATGAACAGAGAGTAATAATCTGATCTGATCTGCTGATACTTGTTCCATTGTTTACCTGGCGTTGTCTGCTTTCATTGAAATTGCCTGTCCTTTCACTGCCTGGTTATTTCAGTTTAAAAAAAAAAAACTACCTCACACAAGCGCCAAATATTAAGGTCACGTGATTTTGTTCTCAGTTTCTGGCAGCAGGTTTGCAGAAAATGTTCAGGGACCAATATTTCCCCAGAACACAATAATTTGGTTCAAAATGTCTCCCAAAATTGTAATGCATTTTCATATGCACATCAAGCAGCAATAATGTTGAAAATTAAGAACAGTATATAAAGCTATATTTTATAATGTACCCTGTTGTTATTTACCACAACAAATAGATAAAACATACACTTATTCCTGAAGTCAGTTGTCTCCGAGGAATGGCAGCCTTCCTCTCTTTGTGAAGGTTGTCAATCACCTTTAAAGTCTTGTTCACCTTGAGACTAGATGCTGAAGAAAATAATGTAAAATGGTACATTCCACCATGGAAATATTTTCCACGGAGCCATGAAGCCTTGTGAACACGAGGTCCATTCAGAGAAACAAAGAGTGGATGTAAAAGGTGTCAAGCTGAATATTCCGATCGTAGACATGGTTTCCAATGACTGAACCAACTGCTTCACTACAGATTTTCAAACCGCTCTCAAGAAAATAAATTTTTTCAGGAATGTGGGCATACGTGTCAGGGATAGTAGTAAATGCTTCTTTCATCACTGTGTTGTCCTTAATGATTAATTTTGGAATCAGGTATCTATATTTTTGAAAAATGGTTTGTTTAATAAAAGGTTTGTCCTCAAAACATTCAATTGGGGAAAAAGAACTTCACTGTCATAGCTTACATGCCATGTTGTCATTGGGCAATGCAACAAGTGTTCAGCTGAAACACTTAATTTCCTTTGCAAGTGATCATTTGTTTAAGTTTTATAACCATGTTGTTAAGGGTGTTTTTATATAATTAACAATCACACATTGTCCAAATGCAAGTGTTTACATTTTGAGAAGTACAACTGAATTGGGATCAGCTCTAATATACTAACCGTCCCAAGTATTTTGTATATAAAACAAACCTTAGAAATATTACTGTTTAGTTCCAGTGAATAATCCTTGGCATAAGTATTGTTCAATGGTTCACAGCTACTTTGCAAGGCAAGTTGTCTTCAGTCACGTGAACGGTACCAAGTGGTATTGCCAGTTTTGCCTGTAAAAAATCTGGAAACACTACACCGATCTTTAGTTCTAAGTTTTTCATTCAGATCTTTACTAGAAACATGCTTTGTGAGCTTATTGCATCTGCCTCGCCAGTCACAAAATACGCAGTTCACTTCTCGTTGACTTTTAAAAGTAGACACTGTTTCCTATTTGAAGTGTTACACAATGTAGGCACACATTATGAATAAGGTCACGGCAAACAGTGTAATATAATTCTAAATAGGTGTATGACAAAATTTTAAAATCGCTATAAAGAAACAAAACGACGACACCACGGTACTAAAAGGATATGTCAAATACGTCTTTAGCTCGAGAAAACATTAGGTAGTTGTTGTGGAACTTATCCATCTCTGAAGCGAATTTCGAAGGTATCAAATGGAAATTTCGCACATTGCGGCATCACCCGCCACCGCATCTCGCATATAATACAGCTGTGTTTATGTACTGAATAACACTACGCTGCTCTTTCATCAATACGTAGCTCTCACTATAGTTTGGTCACGGAAAAAGTATTTAACAATATTTGATGGCATGAAAGTCTCAGCCAATCCAGATTATGAAATACACTGTGCCGTTGCCTTTCATACAGGCAACAATAGTGTGCATAACCTTCTTTAAGTCTATGTGTGCAATATAAGCAAAACCAGTAACGAGCGATGTACACACAATAAAAACACCACCAGTTCACATACAGGAGTTATTTTAACAATCTGTAACAAAGATAAACAATAAAAGAAAGAAGCAAATCAAATACGCAATACACACTTCTGACATACAATGGTAAGCATGTTCGTTTGAGACGGAGGTGGAATTGAGTGCTGTATAGTTTACACGGCCATAGCACTGGGTTGTAAGAATAAGGAATTATTAAAGGACAGTGTGTGATTGAGCATGCAGCAGCCTCTTTGCGTGTAACTACTGCATTTCCTGCAACAAATATTTCCTCTGAGGGACCCTGGTTTCTCCCCGAACCTCGTTCATACGATCAGACATATTCTGCATCCCTGACAGCCTGTAAGCTTTAATAAATAATCTAATGGAACAGTTATCAGTACTGTATAGGGATTTCAGTACATTTCAGAAAGTGCTGAATTTTATAGTATGATTAAAAATGAGAATACTGTACATATAATAAATCATGCTGCTACATTTCCACTTGTCCGTAGTATCACAGGAGTTTCTGTTAAATTTAAAATACAATTCTAGCCATGCTTTCAATTGACATGTACAACTTAAAGCTATGTTATGAAATAAGCCAGGCCTAAAGAAAGCTAAATAAATATTTCAGATTGGTAATGTTGGTTAAGGAAAATCAGTTTCATAAGTTCAGATTTTACTTTTAATGCATCTTTTAAATAAGCTGGGTGACTGTGTGTAGCATCATGTGTTATATGTGTAATACACCTCACAAACTACACAAGAATTATTAAATGTGAATTTGACTCAAATTAAAAATTTTTTTACAAACGCTTTACAAATGAATTTTGTTCCAAATTGTTTGTATGAATAGCTTAGGCAACCTCTCAAACACATGCCACACATTTTCAACTTCAAAAGTTTTACACACAAAGACAAAATCAATAGACATGATTTGTAATGAAGCTGCACGTAGGGCTTCAGCATCAAAACCAGAAACTCCCACGTGGAACCTACCAACTTCTGCCGGCCACATCAAAACATTTACCACACACACTGCCATTTTGTAACTGCCCATTAAAGAAAGCCAACAATTGGCTTTCAACTGTAATTTTGTCATTGGTTCGTACAACTATTCATTGTGATCAACTGTTAAATTCACAGCGAAAACTTATTTTTATGACTGTTAACAAATGTTAATCAAATGAAACATGATCAGAAATGTAGTTTATGTTGGTGAAACTGAATCAAATTGTTTTTCGCCATTTCTGACTTTAAACAATTGTGAATTTCATTCCGTAGAAGCAAAGTCGGATCAGGAGGGGGGCAACGGGGGCACGATCCCTGGTTGGCAGCATGAAAGGGCGGCAAATTTTGCAGGTTTGAGTTACTACTGCCCTTGAAAATTGTGGACAAATTTGGGGGGGGGGGCGCAAAAAGAACTGTTGCCTCCTATAGGAATGTGTGTGAATATCTGGCCCTTCTTTCCCGTAAAATCGAAAACACGTACTGTTTCCTGTAAATGTTATGGATAAATCGTAAAAATAGGCAAGTCTGTACAATTTGAACATTAAAATACAATTGTAAAACTGCATTTGAAGTAGTCCTAGACCTGCTCTCCTTGTATGAAATATGAACAAGGAAAATTCCTAGAAAAAATTTTTAACATTTACCTGATTCTTCCCAATTATTTAGGCACTAAATGCACCAGGCAAAACAATAGCTCTGAGAACATGGTAATTTTCGAATTACAGTGGAATCTCACTATAACAACAACTGTAAATGGCAACAAAAACTGTCTTTATAGCGGATTGTCGTTATATCCAAATATTTTTACATGTATTATGGATAGATGGTGCATTATAAAGCTGTTGTTATAGAACAGATAATGTTATATACCATACTCTTTATAACGAGATTTCACTGTATTCAGTTTTAAAAATGCCATATTTTCAAACGCCGCCATAAACATCGAAAACGTGTTCTTATTGTCCAACACACTTACGACGTCATCTTACTTGTTTAGGTTAGCCGCCGCCCACCTGGCACTATTGTGTGTATTGGAATTTTTCACTGACTCAAAAAAACTGTAGAAATTTAGCGAATCCGGTTACGTAAAAGTTAGTTCTGGAAATTTGCCGTTAAGACATGTGTATTTGTAGATTTGGTAGTCAACAACGAAGATTTCACTAGTATTGATTTTAAAGGAGTGTGACAGGAATGTATTAGTACCGTAGCTCTCACACAATGCCACGTTTAGTTTTAGGTTTGAGTTTACGTCAATTTAATTTAAATTCCAGAGTGATAGTAACTTACTACGAATTCACTTTAATGTCTGAGATCTGGTATATATAAGAAGTTTAGGTGTGAAAGGTCAGCCGAACGAAGTTCACATGCGTACAAAAAGTGAACCTATCGAGCTAGTAGCTGGAATGCGTTTAACCAAACCTGGCACACACTGGTGATCAAACATTCTGGTTGCGTGAGTCAGGGAAATAATATAGCAGATCAATTATTTTATTACAAGTAAATTTTTTCTCTCAGTAATTTTTACCTTTCTCGTGAACGGCATTGAGAACAGTGCTGCCACCTCAGGATGAGTTTGTCAAGACCCCGCCCACGCCTCAAATTAACGGCCAATCATGGGTGCCTTGAACTTGACTATTGGCTAATGGCGTTGCCACAGCAAGTGGGAACAGCCGAAACCCTACAGCTGGCAGAGATTTTGTCGCAAACTGCAAGCTATAGACTGCAACTTTTAATTAAAAGAACTTATTTATTTGATGCTAACCGTGTTATGTTGTACACAATACATCACAACATACATAAACAGTATTTTTGTCGTTAATAGCAGACTATTAGGTCTCTTCTTGAAATTTAAACCATGCAGTCCACCTTTATTTAACAGACTGCACTATATTTAAGATTTTATTTAGAGTAAATTGCATTTTATTGCTGCGAAAACGAACTACTATCCATATTTATACTCATCGGTGTTCAATTTAACCGCATAAACTACTAATTTCACGACTTGAACATATGTTGCTGTCGTTCGTGTTACGTACATTTAAATGTACAATATCATGACGCCACAGGGGCATCAACATGGCGGTTCATATTTTTGCCGCGCAAAACAGACTGCTCATTTTATTAAATGCACTTTTAAATAAAAATATGATTAAAAAATAGGAATTTTCCCTATTATTACAGTAATAAACATCATTGTACCTTCAGCTTATTAAAATACTTTAGAATACACAAACTCACTAACATAAATCAACAGTTTTGTAATAAATATTTGCAAGATGTTAAATTAAAAATATTTTACTGAAAAGTTATAATCAGTAATAAAAGCTAATATGTGTACATCACGCACTTGAAACCATACGCCTCACTGTGTTTATGTTGGTACACACTCGTGTGGTGCAGGGGGTCGACTACTTCTCTAGGGGACTGCTTACTAAGAGCATTAATGGGACCAGTTGTGCTACAAGTTTGAGAATATGTTACTTTCCTACAGTGATTAGTTGTGGCAGCTATTACCTGAATATGGACTGGTTAGGTTAGTATTTGTTATATTACAAGTGTATCAATCCACACAAACTTGGGATTGCTTGTGTACATGGTGGTTTGAAAATTATATATGTACTTTTATTATTATGTACCTTTTTGAGTATTAAAAAAATTTCTACTGTTTTCACAATTTGCTCCATTCTTGTAATGAATCTCTTGTTTCCACACATCCTGTTCCACCTACTATTGGCACATAAAATAAATATTGTCAATGATCTGTGCTACACAAAGGCATTTCAGGCTGTTCCAAGTAGTTATTAAAACCTTCACATTACCAGTATCATTTATGTGAGGAATACATGTCTTGCTGACATTCCAGGCACAACACACAACAGAGAACGTCTATTCTGTACGTAATGAACCTAGAGTGTACGTTTGGGCCATGAAAGAAGCAAGGTCAATTACTGTCAAATATTATGGTTCGCATAGCTACAAACATAGTTATCTATGTAATTGGGAGGAATGCGATTATTTGCTCAAATAATAATAGTATAGTAAAACCTCTCTAATATGACCATGTCGATTGTTTAGCTATATTATTCAACTATCAACTTGACTTTTACAACTGAACTAAAATGCAAGCTTTTTAATTTTGAATTGACTTTCTGAGTTTTATTATTCATAAAATGAGTACCGTATGTATTCGTGTTTAGCACGCACTACAAGTTTTACTATTCACAAGATGTGTACCGTATGTACGCGTGTATAGCGCGCACTAAAAGTTTTACTATTCATAAGATGTGTACTGTATTAACACGTATATAGTGCGCACTACAAGTTTTGTAACATGTTCCACAGGAAAAGAATTTTAAGTGCCTTGCAAGAACAGTAAAACCTTGTTAATTCAAACTCCGTTAATTCGAAATGATATACGAATCGAAGCCATCATTCGGTCCCGAACGTAAGAATAAGATTTTACATGCTTTGGAGATTGGTTAATTCGAAATATGGTTAATTTGTAATTCCAAGCTTTTTTTCCGACTCAGACAGCAGTCAAGTCCTAATAATTTAAAGTTATTTTGATAAACACGTTGATAATTTTGCGGAATCTAAGTCTCAATTAGAGCAGTGTGGATTTGCACAGCCCTGGATGTTCTGTTATCGCTCCTGGCAATGTCGCGCCGACCTTGAGTCTTCTGGTCTGCTTGTGCCCTGCACTCAAGTTCAAGTGTGTGTGCGCGTGTGTGTGTGTGTGTGTGTGCACGCGTCCGTGTCTGAAGAATAAGGATAAAGTAGAGTGGCACAGTATGTGAGAGCTGGTCGCTAGGCTGTGTCATATGACTGAAGGGAAGGGGGAGGAAGCGAAGAAATGGGAAAGTGAAAATGGTAAGGTCTGGAAGAGATTGAAGAAGGGGGTGCTGCAGAGTTACACACACACACACACACAGCCCTTCTTGCGTGTCTGGAGTAGGTCTAGGCCAAGAGGAAGGACAGCTTCTTCCTGTTCAATCGCACCAGGGTGGGAGGTAACATAGACCACAAGGAAACTGGATATGAAGAATAGAAAGAAAGAACAGTGGGAGGAAGAGAAAGGCAGGCTGTTGAGGCATGAGACGAATGACTCCCATAACAAAGCTAGTTGGTAATTTTGCAACTCTAGTCATAAAATATTTTGCATCACTGCTTCATTCACACATAATTCTAGTGATGCTATTATTCCACGCTCTGTTAACTTACATGTTCAAGTGGAAATAACATGTTTCACGCCATCATGGACGATGCTGGCGACGCAAAGAATTATTTATTGCATTGAGCCATCAGCACATTGACAGTCACAAAACACACGCCCAAAGCAAGTGACTGATTTATTTTTAGAACACCTTATGTAAAATGTCAGAGTTACATCATGCTACAAGCTCCAGTCTTCTCTCTCTCCCCCTCTGCCCTTCATACTCACTCTTATACATAAAGCACCAGCAGCTAGGATGCCAGCCATTGCACATACACAAAAACACCATAAAATGCTACAGAGTATCTACCTGCATATAAAACACTATTTTTTACATATTTTTAGCCCTTCATATTGCTGACGTTCTTTTAGCTAGAGTTTATAATCCCGCAGCACACCCCAGGCTTCAGTACAGTGTTGCAGAGCAGCAAACATTGCGGGCATCAACATATGATAAGCAATGACCTTTGACCTTGCAAACAGCAGTTGCAGCCTGACATTACCAATAGCACACCCCGGGCTTCAGTACAGTGTTGCAGAGCAGCAAACACTGCAGGCATCAACATATGATAAGCAATGACCTTTGACCTTGCAAACAGCAGTTGCAGCCTGACATTGCCAATAGCACACTCCGGACTTCAGTACAGTGTTGCAGAGCAGCAAACACTGCTGGCATAAACATATGATAAGCAATGACCTTTGACCTTGCAAACAGCAGTTGCAGCCTGACATTACCAATAGCACACCCCGGGCTTCAGTACAGTGTTGCAGAGCAGCAAACACTGCGGGCATCAACATATGATACGCAATGACCTTTGACCTTGCAAACAGCAGTTGCAGCCTGACATTGCCAATAGCACACCCCAGGCTTCAGTACGGTGTTGCAGGACAGCAAACACTGC
Source organism: Medauroidea extradentata (assembly GCA_003012365.1). Taxonomy (NCBI): domain Eukaryota; kingdom Metazoa; phylum Arthropoda; class Insecta; order Phasmatodea; family Phasmatidae; genus Medauroidea; species Medauroidea extradentata. Next base: position 34,843 of record PNEQ01135110.1, read on the forward strand.
GGGCATCAAAAAATAATTTTCCTCGTATACACGAATAAAAACGGTACTGTAATTAACAATCCTTCTGGGCCACTGTACAGACACATGTCAACACATTTTAACACTACGAATTTTAAAATTTAATTTTATGTATGTAAATTGCATCATAGAACACGTAATTTACAGCCTTATTCTTACACAAATTGTCATATTTTATAGCAATAAAATTTTAATCATGTTCTACTGAGTTAAATGGTACATAGTAAAAACAACGAAAAGCAAGGCACAAAATTGTTAAAAACAGTGCATTTAAGACAGTGAATTGCAATGTATTGGACAACTGTCTAAATTACTGTTTTGCTTAGTTAAATGTGCTTTGTTTACAGCTGTGTCTTGCAGTTCTAGACTTCTCACAACAACCACTCGTGATCTCTACTGAATGTACCATCTGTTTACCATCTGCTCTAGATTTGTATCATTCAATCATATCAAATGTGTTCGCAAATCTGAGCCTCTCCTTTTATTTATTTATTTTTTTTTTTTTTTTTTGCAGTCATGATACTGTGCGCTTGTAGGCATTCACTCAACACCTCAGACATGTTGGTTGTGCTGTCATAGCTCTCACCTCGGCAATGGGCATTAACGACCATCTTTATTAGCACTTACACTTTTAATTACATTTTACAGCAACCATCAAGGTTTATTAGGAACTTTATAAAAGCCCATTCATCTTAAATAATAATTTTTATCATTTATTTTTTATTCAAACGCGAGAATGTGAGACCCGGGGCAAATTTCCCTTTTTGCCCCCCCCCCCCCCCATTTTTTTATCCCATCAAATTGACTTAGTCACAATTTTTTCTACATCACGCTGGCCTCCATAGCGTAGTCAGGCGTCAGCGTACTGTACAAGAGGCCTTGGGTTTGAATCCCAGCTCGGGCATGGATGTTGTGTTGTTCTTTCACCAACCACATCGGCTCTTGAAAACATCGTTTAAAGGGGCGTAAAACCCCCTCACCAATTTTTCTACATCGCAATGCAAAGCAATGATTTTAAATTTTTCTTTTTAATGTCCGGAACAATTTGTTTTGCAGCCCTGAATTAATTGCACATACCAGAACAAAATTATTTTCCGTTTATGTGTCATTGCAACCCGTAGTTACCATCATTTTACAAGCACCACACTGAAATGTTTGTTTACGACACACATGCGTGTCTGGTCCGCAGGGCGAAGAGAGAGAGGATAGATAAATAAGTGAGAGGTCGGCCTGCTGCGTTGCATCTTTACTTGCGCGTCGCGCACCTCGCTAGCAACATTTTACCACACAGAACTTGCCAGATATTTACTGTGGGATTATTAAAGGCTAAGTAGCGATGGACGACTACGTTATAAAGTTTAATACTGTTCTAAAATATAACGTGATGAATTTAAATCCAGCAGAAACAATTTTTGTATGTATTTTAACTTAAAATAATTAATTAAAAATTATTAAAAATTTTTTTTAAATTCTGTCCGAGTTATCCGAAGTCCGGGACATCGAGGTCCGAGTTATTGAGGGTTCACTGTATTTATGTTTCTGGCAAAGGTAGAAAAATATTTTTCGGCTCGGAATTTCAAAATTAATAATTTACATTTGTCCAAAATTTGTATCTTAAAAAACATGACTCGTCTTATGTGCAGAGTCGTCTCTTATGCTGGAAAGTACGGTATATCAAAACGCCATTGACAATTCCCGAAGAGAAAAAGTTTAGAGGTTAAAAACTTTCAAGCGATATTTCTGTGGTTAAACAAAGGCTTGAGGGGCAGTAAAGTTACATAGCAGTAAATAATAATAATTTCAATTTTGTCTATTCCTGTAGATGTTATATTTTGTGACAGTAGGTAAATACAACAGTTCAGTAAAATATGAATGTCAAGTTCAATACCTAGTCGTAATAACGTAAATTAAGAACCAAAGATTGAGGTTATAAACACTGTCTGTGCCGGTTCGGTTCTTTTAAGAACCAACAGAACCGAGGTACCAAAGAACTGACCATCCCATTATTAGCAGTAACCGAACAATATAGACTCAAGAGCTGTACTGAAAGGTTTAAGGTTTTTAATTGCAGTATACTTTCACGTACATAATAAAAGCTGTTCTGTTGGTGTGAATGTTCACGCCAGGCCAGCCAAGCAGTTTATATTGTGCGTCCATAAACGAGAGGGAGAAAAGACAAGGCCAGTCTGCCACTCACCCCTCCCACATCCTAAACGAGACCAAGCACGCATATGTGTAGTTTTAATCACATCAAAGGCTTAAGACATTTATATAATAAAATCTCAAATAAGTTAACTTTTCAATAGTAAACTATATGATTTTTCCACAGTACGTCAATGGAAATGGGCATGATGATGTTACAACTGCGTTTTTATGTTGTTTTTCTCTGACTAGGAGAAATTGAAGATTGATAGAGTATAATTTTTTAAGGAGGCATCTGATTATTAAAATTGTTTGTATTTAATTTAAAAATTGTATTTTTACATCACAGATGACTAAATGCCTAAACTTTATGTGGAAAATGGCAAATTTGATGTATTAGGGATATTGGGTGGGTCAAGATCAGCCAAAAATTACCCAATTCCGCTATTAAGACCCTCTAGTTTTTACAACCCTTTTGCCGGAAACACACCAAAAAGGTCGGTATTGTCACTAAAGATTAATTACTATTAAATTAATATATCTGTAAAAGACACCAGTATCATACAAGTTGATAGCAAACAAAAACCATAAACCATAAAGGTTATAATAAAAGCGCAGTCCTCTACACAAGTTCTTTGCACATGAAATGTCTCTCTGACCACCCACAAATGGTGGACCCAATGTACTAGTAACAGATATACTTCTTGAAGCTCCGGAACTCCCTCGTCGCACTACTCTTTGCTGCAAACAATCTGTGAACACCCTTGAATACCGCTCGCAACCCATCACTATACCCACGACTCACACCAGATGCCTTTCGACAACACTCTCTATGTCTCTGGCACAGCTCTCTTTTACACTCTTAATCAAAAGTACAGAAGTCTTATGGTAGCTCGTATCTCGGAGTTCCTAGAAGCATGTCACATTAAGAGTCACAAAGGGTAACACAAGCTGCACAGTGCAATCAAGAGCCCTTTAATCCTACTGCGTCATACCAGCTTACGCTTCACGTACGATAGTCGCAATTAGCAACACAGCCCCCACAAGTTTGTTCGTCCCAAGCAGACACAACAGTCTCTGGTCCATCATAGAGAGCCAGTCTGCCAATACGGACAACTTCAATTTTTTTTTTTGTCCCAGAACCCTGGCGTACAATCCGGAAAAAGTCATTTATCCTCGTGACAATCTGGTAAGCGCCTTTCCAGCATTTCTGTGGTTTCAGACAGTATTCTTTTCGTTGCTGTAGATTATACAGCCACACCAGCTGTCCTTCTTGAAAAGTCTCTCCGAGCAAAGTCATGGATTGTGCCCAACTTGCGACAGTTCATTGGCATACACCTTCGGTGAAGTAGGCTGCTCTACTTCTGTACGTCTCCCAAATAGTAGATCACTTGGAAGGCGAAGCTCTCTCTCTAACAGCATCTTCGAAAGTGTTACCCTTGTGGCTTCATGGACAGCAGATAGATATGCAAGTAGGAACAGGGGCACCTTAGAGTCTCGATTCATTTGATTACCTGCCACAAAAATGGACAGATACTCCTCCAAGGTATGATTTAGCTCCTCGAGCATCTAATTTGACTGACAACACAAAGTTCTAGTCCTGTCTCTTCTTCATTCCCAGAATTTTTTTGTCACATCCTAGAATAACTTGTCTTCAAAGTTGGAGCCCTGGTCGGAGTGAAGTTCAACTGGTACTCCAAACCTTGAGAATACATGCTCCACTAAAGCATCGGCCACTGTGCTAGCCTCTTGATTAGGTATTAGTATAACTTCAGACTTTGTGAAGTAGTCTTGCACCACCAATAGGTAACGATTCTTCCTCAATCACTGGCAAGGGACTCAAAATATCTTCTGCCATATCCTCTCGAACGGGGCTCCAACAATGTATTTCTGAAGATGACCACGTCCTCTAGTTCTTTGTCCATTTCTTGCTGTACAAGCATCACATGTTCTGCAGCACCTCTCTACATCATCCCTGCAATGAAGCCAATAGAATCGCAATCCAACTTTGTGGAGTCTTATTAATTTCAAAACTTCATCCAGCTGCTGAACTATGAATTTCCTTCAGCAGCTATGGAGCTTTTATTTCTGGGAGTACCAGTTTTATACATGTTTGTTTGCCATCTGCACTTTTCCAGTTCCAGTACAGCACACAATTTTTCAGAGCTAGAGAATCCCATTGTGCTCAGTATGCTTTGGTTGAAGCACTTTGTTCAGATAGCTCAGCCCACTCTGGGCACTGGCCTTTTTCGTTCCATTCTAGTATTGGCCTAAGGGTCCTTTCTCTGATCTTCGCCAATCTTTTCATCACTCCATGGAGAAGGTTCATTGTCAGTTGTGAACTCTTGGATTCTTGTTCTCCGAGCAGTTGCCATCTTCCCAATCTTCCCTTCTTGGCGATCACAATGAAAGCACATTGGCTCGCATGGCCTCCTGGACAATGCATCAGCATTCTTGTGTAAGCGACCAGGTCTGTGCTGTATTTCACAATGATACTCTTGGAGGTACGTCATCTACCGAACTAGTTGTCCTTCAGGGTTTTTAAATATCACTAACCAGTGTAATGAAGCACAAGCTGATCATAGAATGAAATGCCTTCCATATAAGTAATGGTGAAAGTGTCAATAGCCATAACCATTGCCAGGAGCTTCCTGCGAGTTACACAGTAATTTCTTTCGGGCTTATGTAACACTTTGCTGAAATACTCTAATAGTCTAATAGCCTTTCTTTCTCATCCTGGATCTGTAACAACACAACACCAATCCCCACATCATTGGCATCTGTGTCTAAAATGAATTCACTATCACTGCTAGGATAACCTAGGACAGGAAGTGAAACCAAAATTTCCTTTAATTTTCTAAACGAGGATTCACATTGAGGGGCACAGAGGATTTTTTTTTTCCTTATTTAACTCGTGTAAGGCCTTTTCTATTGTGGCAAACCCACACACAATACACTGCTAATAAGCACACAGCCCCAGGAAACTTCTTACATGAGTCCCATCAGTTGGCTGTAACCAGTCTGTGGAACTTTTTATATCACTTCAGCCGACACTGCATGCCCCAGGTATTTCACTTTTCTTTGGAAGATATTGTGCTTTTTGGGAACTAGCTTCAAATTAGCTGCTGCTACCTTCTGAGCACTGAATCAAGATGTGTCAGGTGTTCTTCAAATGTCTTCAGTGTGACCATAAAGTCATCTAAATAAACCTGACAAATATCAAAAGGTATTCTTTCCATAAGTTGTTCAAATGTAGTTTGAGCATCGCATAGTCCAAAAGGAATAACTCTGAATTGCCAAGTTCTTTTTCGTTGTACAGAAAAGGCAGTCTTCTCTCTATCCTCTGGGGCCACTTCACATTATCAGTAACCCTTTTAATGTTCAAGGTTAAGAACCATTAGGATCCAGCCCGGCTATGCAAAGTGTCACCTATCTGAGGAAGAGAGTAAGATACTTTTCTGGTCACATTATCCAGCCACTGGTAATCTACACATTATCTTTTTGAGCCATCTTTCTTCTTAACCAACACAATGGGAGACGACCATGGGCTGATCCATGGTTTTATCACGTCTATATCCTTCATCTCCTTCAGAATGCCATCAACCATTTCATGTGAGCACAGAGACAGACGCCTAGGTGGTTGCTTGATAGGTCTGGTCTCTTCTGTATCAATATGGTGGCATGCCACAGATGTCCTACAAAGATCATGTGAACCACATTAAGTATTTTGATTCTTCATTAAGAGTTCTGAAACAATCTTTTAGTCTACAGTCCAGGTTTTCCTTTGTCCTCTCCAGGAGTTTTGTAAGTGATTTTGGCAGAATATGTTTCTCAAGGTCCTCTAGAGATACGGGTGCAGGTAAGGGTAACATGAGCCGTACAGTGCACCCAGAGATCCCTTTGTTCTGCCTCATTGTATTTTATTACACTGTTAGCAAGTAACTAAACACTCGCAACAATTATGAAATGTACATTTCAAAAACATTTTGAGGCAATCTTTGTTAAGTTACAAAAGCACCACAGAATTGTTTGTATGCACATAGAGTAAATGAGCTGAAAAGTACAGTGAACCAAGGACTACACGACAACTGAGAGAGAGACAGAAAGAGAAAGAGAGAGTGCTGGAGGTGCTAGCAGCTATAATCTGTGAGGTGTTAGTTACGCTGGGGAAGGATGTAGCTAGTCTAGAGGCGGCAGGTCGCTACACTACCACTATGTACGTGCATCTCAGGGTGAAGGTCGAGCTCGGAAGAGCTTCCTGGCTGATATTCACCACTCTTACATCTACTTTCCTTGTCTAAGTATGTCTCGCAGACAAAAAGAAACATTAGGTGGAACAACTGATGACCTTCAATATCTGCACGTCTTCTAGTTAATAGAGTTGATACTTACACTTTAGTCACGTCGCCAGCCTCCTGTATGCTGTAGAAGGTGTCCTGGTCGAAGCCGCTATAGATGCCGTTGTTGTTGACGATGATGATGACCACTGGCAGCTTGTACCTATAACACACTTCCGCACACTAACACCACTGGTCTCATGTAAACTGTGACCTTTCCTTCCTTTCTCTGCTTGCACTAGGAATATGCAAGTACGAGCTTAGAGTTTCACAACTACTCGACTCGAGATCAGTTTGGATGCCAGAGTCGGTTTTTTTAGAGTTTGCTTTACCACTGCCTATTACTATATTCCCATAGATAATATTACAAAATGCTAGGACATATTTTTAATGTTTAAACTTTAATAAACTGCTTCTACCGACATATCACAGTTATCTGATGTGACAATCTTGTATTAGTGGATACTCTTCAACACAGCTTAATAGTTTGATAACCCCACTCTAGCTCCTGGCAATAACTCCTCCAAGATGCTACGGTAATGACACGAAACTGAAGAAAAATCTGGCTTTTAAATTTATACTTGTTTCTGCAAGTTGTTTAAATGCTAAATATATTGTACAATAGTTTGTTTTGAGCTTGCGCAGTTTGCTAAAGACGTAATAAACAAAACAATCACATTCAAACAAACAACATGGTGATGTATTCAGTGCTGTATTAACGTATAGGTGCGCCCGGCAGCCACAGGGGGCCTCTCATAAATAACCAGAGAAAACCTAGAAATATATTGGTGTGTGTGACAACACACAATCGCAAAATATTATTTACTCCTGTTTAGACTTGAAGAGTAAAAAACTGTTCAATTATGCATTATATCTTATGGCCATATTTTAATTTTTAATAATTCATACATTACAAACTAGCAAACCAATCGATAGGAATCGAGTCAAGAAGCTAGTTGTCAAATGATGGTGTAGGTGCACTGTGCGTATTCTGTTGGCAGCAAAGCAGCACCTTAAGCAATGTATGTTTTACCTATCAAAGAATCAATCTACTGAATAGAGTCTGTGCTATGAGAGTAAGCAAAATTTTGTTTTCTAAGTTGTTATTTTAAAAAATTGCAGTTCTATAATATGCATGGTTACGGCAAGCGACTTCTGTCTCTGGACTTTGCTAGAGAAATTTAGCTATAGCTGGATTTACACGATGCAAACCAAAAGGCTACAATATTTACTGACTTCATTCAATCCCTGTACAACTTCTTTTCAGCATCAACTAGAAGATGGGACATTTTGTTATGCGCAATGACTGATTTGAATAAAAAGCTAAAACCACTCTCCAGCACTAGATGGTCAGCTAAGGCAGATTCTGTATTAGCATTGAGCGAAAGATATCAAGTGATTGAGTCAGTATTGGATGTGATCAGAAATGACACTGAGCAGTCCACTGATACGAAATTAAAAGATGCAGGTTTGAAGAAATGCATGGAAAGATTTGAGTGTTCCTCACTCACTTTTAGAATGATATCTTGGTAAGAATCAACAAAGTCCTGCAAAAACCTACTCTTATTCTGTCAGCAGCTGTTTAAGTTCTCAAGTCTTTAAAATCATATGTTGAACAGAAAAGAGGCAGTTTTGACAGTTATGAAAATTATGCTTTGGCATCAAATGAAAACACTAATAGCGAGAATTCAGAAGACTGAACTAATAGACACAGCACTCTACTTACTTTTTTTGACGATAGGAGAAACTCAGATACTGTTTTCAAAGGACGAGATAAGCTTAGAGTTGAGACTTACCTGGAGAATTTGATTGATTTTTAAGAAGACCAACTAAAAATGTTTAGTAAAGATTTCGCTTCTGTATACAAACCAGACATAAGCAAGGGCGCTTGCTGAAGAATGCCTACTTTTTTAAACTTTTCTTGCTGAAAATAAAGACAATTTGCAGCTTGTACACCTTTACAACAGTTCCGATTGTGCAAATGCGGGTGAAGCATGAGGGGAAAAAAATATTGCAATGTGTGAAGAAGATTTGGAAGGTGAGGATCTTGGGTGTCGATCTACTCCCTCAAATAAGTTGAATTTACAAGCTGTCTATCATCTGTATGAAAATGGATTGTTGCCAGCATTTCCGAACGTGGAAATTTCTCTGAGAATGTTTATATCAATCATGGTATCAAATGCTTCGGGTGAACGATCATTTTCTAAACTGAAGATTGTACGACTGTTAAAAGAAATGCTATGTAACAGGAACAATTCAACAGTTTAGCATTCTCTGCATTGAGTGTGACTTTGCCTAAAAAAGTAGAAAGAAGCCTATCTAATTTACATTCTACAATTTTTACATAGTGTTAACAATATTGATAGACAAGAGATGAAGTAGTAGACTTTAGTGTTTATTTGAGGAGGAAGTGAACTTGATGTTGAAAAAGTTAATTTTTTTCTGTTAACAATTTTTTTATTATTGAAATAAAAAATTTATTATATTTCATCATTCAGTAGTCAGAGGTGCCCACAGGGGTGGGAGGGTTTATGACGCAGGTTGCTTCATAGAAATTTCAGGGGGGGGGAGGAAGAGGAAACTGGAAAAATGATTTAAAACTAATAAGTTCAAAGAGATTCTTCTATGTGGGGAAAATAGCAATGATTGATTGGGATGGGAGACAAACAAAAACAAGTTCTTGGAAGTTTTCACTATTCCTCTTTTGAATTGTGCCGAGGAGGGGGGCTGTTGCCTATCGTTCAGGAAGGGAGGGTGTTGTGTAAAGTTGATGGAGGGAGGGGGTCATGTTGGTTTTTGGGAGGAAGGAGAAGCACTAAGTAACCATGTGGCGCCGGAGCTGCGGGGGCAGAAGGGGCGGCTGTCCCCCTCACTCATTTGTGTAGGGGACAAAGTATGTGTTTGGGGTATATGTATTAGATTTGTAACTTTTTCTGAAAAAATTTTGTTGTGATTATGGCTGCTTTATGCCCAATATTTTTGTTCGAAAACATCTAAATTGCACCATTCTGTAGCTTAAAATTCAAACATTTCTGAATCTACTCCTCCCCCCCTCCAACTTAAAATTTCGCTCCGACGCGCCTACACACGTGACGCGCATCTGTCTAGCAGTACCTACAATGACGAGCAAGCTCTGTCTCTCTCTCTCTCTGCAAGGAATGTGCCGAGTTATTGACAACCCCTTATTTTACAAGAAATGGCCAGCACTGTCCCAAGTCCTCTTGTATGTCTAGAGAGGTTTCCACCAGTAAAGTATAGTTCATATAAGCGTGAATGTCGAATGTTTTAAGTTGTCAATATCTTGTGGGGATGCATGTTTTTCTGATAGTGTTTTAGTATTTTAAGGAGAGTTATCAGTGCCGATTTTTTTGCTAACTTAACCATGCAAAAACAACAAAAAATTTTTAAATACAGGTGTTTAGAACTATTGTGCTATGGAATAGAAAGAAAGTTTAAAGTGGTCGGAACGTTGCAGGAAAAAGAATGCCTACAAAACTAAAAATTTGGTTGTCAAATACAAATTAATTCAGTTTAAGATTTGGGAAGGTGATAGCTGGAAGCCATAGGTGGAGAAATTCATCGGAAAGAAAATCGGAGAGGTGAATTAATTAACAAGATCATCTATCAGTACCCGACTGTATAAATGACGATAAAATTTTTTTCAGATTATTTTCGGGGGGCTGGGTTGGTGTAGTGGGTAAGCGAAGACAATCCAGGTTTGGTACCCAAGATTTTCACACGAGGGAATCATGTTGGACAATTGCCGCTGGTTTCTGGGTTTACATCTTTGAGATTTTTACATAGGAGCAGCATATGATAATATGAAACCACTCGACCAAAATTCATTGATGTTTTATACAGCCGATTTCGTCATAAAATTAAAGTCTCATCACATAAATTTGTTTATAAATAAAGAGGATTACGAAAAAAAATTGCATCCCGTAATTAGTTTCACTTATAGATTGCATTACAGGGCCACATTGTTGCCACATTGTTGCCACATTGCTTAAAGTTCAGGAGACGTTTTCCATTGAAATTTTTAGTGCTATTATTTTTAAGGTGGGGGCCACGCAAAATTTTAATTATTTTAATAATTTTTATATTTTCACGAGATATTGTTTGTTTTGAAGACATATATTGTGATTATTTTCCACAGTAATGGCAATTCTCTAGCTTTCATAGTTCTTGAATAATGGCAAGTAAAGGCCAAAATTTGCATAAAACTGTTTTAAACAAGACACGAAAACTAATTGACTTCAAGAAACAAAATAATTTCCACTGAAGAACAGTGTTGCAGGCTACAAATGTACGTGTATAAAAACATTGCATTGAAATTTCTTGTATCAAAAAAAGTACACAAATTTAACAAAATTTTATTCAGCAATTGTTTTAAATCACAAAAAAAAATTGATACGGCTTTATTTATGTCTACACCACGGTCGTAGAAATACAGATCTGGACACACTCCTTTCTACCAATGTATTTTGCTTGACGACCTTGTTGTTTGGCTGTAGTTCGTCAAGTTACCGAGAATGTTGTGTTTTATTGGCGATTAAATTACGGCGGTCGGACTCAAACTCTGTCCACTTTTTTCCATTGTTAAATTTATAAAGTAAATAAACATTGCTGGAGCCTTTTCTTAAATTTGTGAGCGAAGGAAGTATTTCATAAATTGATAAAAAATATGTTTTGATAAATTGTTTATCTTAGTGGAAAGGAAGTGGGCGGAGTTTGAGTCCGACCGCCCTAACTGAAGCGCCAATAAAACACAATATTCTCGGTAACTTGGTGAACTACAGCCAAACGAGGGGGCAAGTTTCCAGGCAAGTGTCCAGACCTGTTCTTTTACGGCCGTGGTCTAGACGTAGCCTGCGACACTGTTCTTCTGTGGGACTTTTTTTCATTTCTCTGTGTCAGTTGGTTTTTGTTTCCTGTATTAAACCGTTTTATGCCAATTTTGGTTTCGGTATGCCATTATACATAAACTATGAAAGCTAGAACATTTTCGTTACTGTAAAAAATAGTCACAAAGTATGCCTACAAAACAAACAAAATCTCGTACAAAAATAAAAATTATTAAAAGTTAAAATAATTAAAATTTTGTTGGGAGCTGAATCCACCCCCCCCCCCCCCCCCCCC
>PNEQ01135119.1:0-14643 GCA_003012365.1 Medauroidea extradentata
GCGGTTTTGCGTTACAAATTCAAATAAAATATGCCCTCATTTACGAGATGCGTAACGGCAATAGTGCGTGTTGTTTAGATTAGTCGATGGACAGAAACCAGACATTAACTCGCAGGTATTTATAACTAAGATTACTTTTTTTATATCTTACATTCAGCCCCCGTGCATTTAATGAGTAGATATTGTAGCTAAAATTTATTGGAGCAGTTTAATGTAGTTGTAAACATTGTACGACCCTATGTAAATAAAAGCACGTGGCATTATTTGTGTTTACATCGGCGGAAAGATATAAACTGGCAGGAAATAGAAATTAATCAGGGCTTTTTTGAGTGTTCACTTTATTCCGAATCACCTATAGTGACTTCCAGTCGAAGCCGGCAGGTCCCTGACGTCACAGCCATCAATCACCCCCTCCCGGAGCTGCGTGATTGTAAGCCGCTCGGCCGGCGGCAGCAGGTCGTTTTAAATGTCCTTCCCATTAGAAATGACCCTCTGTACAATGCAGTTCTGCCTGCATGGCTCATGCATCACAACAGGTCACCATGGAGTGTGCTAGTTACGAGAGGCAATGATTCACTAGCTGTAAGAACAGACATGCAAATGTTGTTGGCAAAATTTACTTGTTTTAATTTCCCCGGAAAGATAAGCTAGTTAACTAGTAATTTTATTTTAAATTGCCGTAACTTAACTATTTTTGTGATTTCATTTCCAGTGACTTTATATCAAAAAACTACTTTAACCAACTTCCATTAAACTGAAATAATTTTACTGGGCAGTAATTGCCTAGTTTATATATATATATATATATATATATATATATATATATATATAGTGTTGTGGAACATTCGCAGTCATAACTTACCTAAGAAAACATAACATGAAGCACGGAAATGTATAATTTTCTAAAATGCATCCTAGAGCAGTTCCCGATTTAAAAAATTTTAATAATTTCTTTACATCCCACATATGCTTACGAATGTATGCACATCGTTGTATGTGAGTGTCTCTTACGCTTTTAATTTTGCTTGCATAATTATTTGAGTATGAAGAGTTACGGTTTAAAAATACTGTAATTTTATTAATTTATTGCGTATTATATTCGTGATTAAGGGAACGACCACGCAAAATTTTAATTGTTTTAACAATTTTTATATTTATACGCAACGTGGTTTGATTTGTGACATACACTGTCACTGTTTTATACAATAATGTAAATTTTCTAGCGTTATAGTTTTTATATAATGGCATATAAAAGCCCAAATTTGCATTTAACTGTTTTACACAAAGAAATAAACCAACTGGCATTCAGAATTTAAATAATTAACACTGTAGAAAAGTGCTCTGGGCTACGTCAAGACATGAATAAAAACATTGCATTGAAATGTTTTGTGTTTTTAACAATTATCAGAAAAATGGCAAGTTTTTATTTAAAATTCAGCCATTTTAAAAAAATTCAAAAAAATTTTAATGTGTGTTTTTATGTGTGTCTAGACGTAGCACGTGACGCTATTGTTCACTGGGAATTATTTTATTTCTGTAAGTCAGTTCGTTTTCCTTTTTTGTATAAAACCGTTTTGTTCTAGTTTTGGGTTTGACATTGCACTATACAAAAACTATGAAGGCTAGGAAATCCTCAATACGGTAAAAATATTCACAATGTGTGTCTATAAAAATTATGTCTCGTACAAATATGAAAATTACTAGAGTAATAAAAATTTTGCAGGGAGCCACCCTTCACAATACCGTAGTACCGTGGCAATAAAGGAACATTTGGAGATTTGTATTACGTACATTTGTACTATTTTAATAAGAGGGTGTATATTTATTAATACCTAGTATTATTATTAACTTACATTAACTAGATATTTAAATAGGTTCTGTACTTATTCCATAATATAAACAGTACAAAAATTATTACTGTCTTTTAATAATAATATTTACCTGCGAAGAGTTAATGGTTATTGGTGAAAATAATTTTGCAACAATTTATATGCCTTATGTGCACATCAGCATCTCTGCTTCATGAAAAAGCGTAGCTCATTTTACTTTGTCAATCATAACATTGGTTACTGCGATACCACACACGTCTGTGATTTGCGAGTAGAACCACAACTAAAAATTTAAAACATCCCATCACTGACGACGAAGCAGAGCTGCATACGGCATTGACACAAATTGTTTCGAAATTATTTTAAGCCCAAAATGACTGGCTCTACTGATGACAGTAAATTTATTTATAAATGTTTACCATATGTGTGCGGCAAATCTGGCCTTACTGTACTATGTAATGTATAAATTACATAGCATGGAATAAACAACGAACATCTATTTATATGGCTTCAGGAAGCACTAGACAAACTCGTCTTATACTGCATTACCTCATATAGACCTACATTCAAAAGAGATGAATGAATACTAAATATTTATTGATCACATTTGCTCAATGTTTTTGCTAAAGTTGACGTAACACAAATTGAACAAAGAAGAATAGTTAGGCATTACAAATTTTGTATCTAACTGTTAAATTTCGATGTACTCTACAACAATTGTTTTTAAATATATCAGTGATTTAATGTGTCGTAGCCTAAGGGAGATAAACTTACAAGATAAATCAGCAATTGAGTAAGTGGTAATTACCGCTATTTAAATTATACATATTAATTACAAATTGACTAATAGTTCAGTTATATTTGCGAGCCAGGATCATTAAGACGTTACGAATTATTTAATAAGATGTCTAACACCTACATGTTACTAATGTGTTTGCCGCCCTTGTTTACAGCGCGTTTTATAATAGGAATTAAAATTTTATTATAACACTATGAGCTATTATAGAACATTAAAAGTTTTTTTAACGGGCATAGTTTACAGAATGATTAGAGCGCAAAGCAAGATTTTCAAAATGGCGCATTGGATCAACTGTGTAATTCAAGTGATACAAAAATTTTGAGGATAAATATTTTTATGTTGTATTTATTTTTTCATTGATGTGTACGTATACTCGTCCGCGTTGTTTTTTTTGTGCTCTTCACTTGATACCTGTAAGACGGTAAGGAAATGTGATAACACATAAAAATGTAAAGGTATTCAAATTATGTTGTAATCTTAGCGTGTTAAAACGATCAGCACGTATACCTACAGAGATGAAGTAAGTATGTGATAGGCATTCACATCCATGTTTTAGTGATAATATATTTTCAACCCAGACAACAGGCAAAACTGAAGAAATGTTTACCAATACTTTAACCTATTTTCGTATAAAATAAATGGACCACAAATAGCATAAGGTTATTTCTACCCAAATATTTAAATGTCAAGAGTTGGTAATGCTCTAAGATCAAGGCTTGGTATTACTCGCTGTATTGAATTAATTTATTTTTAACTTCATTTTTAATTCGGGGAAGAAAATGTGAAATTTTCGATTCAAATGGAAATTTTGATCGCTTTGCCTTACAATATAAACAGGACAGTTGGACTGTTACCAGAATTTAAAAATATTTTGGTTTATTACCTGGTGAATGTGTGCCATGTTCATAAAAGTAAAATGTTGCAGTTCCACGGAAAATTAGTAAAATTTTCAACGCCTTTGTGGAAACTGTTTTTACTAAAACGTTTTACAGATACGTTGGAATAACAAGCAAAATATTCGCATCAAAATAACTACTATGAGCAAACTTTTTGGCATGCCACAAATAAGATTTGTTTTTGCAGTTGCAGACTAAAACGGATTTTTTCACTATTGTATGTCATTGTCCATAGTGTAATCTTAATTTGTTAATAATTTGCTCGAAGAAAATTTGTAATATAACAAATCAGTCTGTCATCAAAGTTTCTTATTGTTATAAGACATAACTACTATGAAATTTAGGCCAGAATTTCAAGTTGTTTTTTAAACGATTTTTAGGTAGTTCTAAGGCACATATAATTTTATTTATAGAATTCCGATATTAGTGAAAGCTTGAATAGTCTTTGTTGTCACTTGAATTGTTTGATGCTATTTTTTTATTTTTTGCGTTTAGTCCGTAGTTTTGTTTTCATCATAAAGCACATTCAAAACAAAAAATTCTCAAACTTATTTTTTAAATTTGTTCTATTAACTCGGCAGCTCGCATTAATAGCTGTACAAATAAAACCGACATCTATACCATTTAGCATACCATTTCTCACTTCTTAGTCAAATTATCTACTACTTTTACCGTTTTTTAAAAACTGTGTAAATTAAAAGTAAGTAACATCATGAATAATTCTGTAATAAAAACAGTATATTTCTCATAAACATACAAATACAGGATTATATCTAAAACTAATCCTAACAATTAATTGTAAAACTTAAAGTTTTATGTTATTTGAGAACTTATTTTTTGCAAATAAATTCTAAAATATATGTTTGTAAAAGTACTATAGTAATTTTGTAAAGTGTGACAAGACTGATAAATATAATTTTCAAAACACACGTTCTGTCAAAGTTAATTTCAATTTGTTCTTATTGGTATTGACAGGAATGAAGCGTATTTTAACTGTTATTTTCTGGCTTTTTCTAGCAACAGGGCAAGAAAAATCTCCACTTACGCTAACTTGTTTTCTTTTCTTTTTTTTTTCAAACAAAGCAAGTCAAATAAATTTGACACTAAATAAAAGAAAACTGATCTGTAAAAAATACAACTGCACATATATCTTTAAACAAATCACAGAAGTATTTTGTTGGAAATAATAAAATGAAAAATGTACTTCTAATATAGGCCCTATTTCAGGTACCTATATTAATAATATTAACATGTTAACACTGTAATAGTCACTCACAATGTTTATAGTTAATGTAAAAAATGTGGAAATTTAGCACGATATATTATTAAAAAATATATATTAATTTCTAGAGTAATAATAATTTGTTTTCTAGTTTTGTCTCCGAGCACAGAATACACAAGGGAGTTAATATGCATTTCATAAAATGCGTAAGCGTCGGTACTTTTCGGAAAAAATCTGCACGTCATCGCATTATTTTTTATAGTCTTCAGGGTTCTGCAAACAAAACATTTTCGACTAATAAAATATAGCCACAGGATATAGAAAAATTACGTTTACAACACGTTCGTTAGTTCTGTATAATGATTCTAGTCCATTTTCCGAGAAATAAATATTTCCGCAGAGATAAAATGTTTTTGTTAAACCACTTCGAGTTGCATTATCACGTGCCGCAACGCAGTTCAGTCTGCAGATAGGCGGATGACTTAAAGTACAGTGAGGACTTTCGAAAATTGTCATGTTAATGATAATAACCAAATTTCTCTTCTCCCCCTCGAACTATAGATTTTGAGTATAGTGGAGTCTGTACTGTGTATTTATTACTCTTTTATGTTTATGTAGGAAAATAACTTTCTGAAACAGTTTTGCTACTGTAGGAATTCATTTAGTACACACTCAAATGCTCATCGCCATGAACAAAGTCACTGTATTTTTAGTGTATCGTACAAGACTTACCTATGTGATAACTGTGATAAGTGTTTACTCGCAATGATGTCTTGACTAGACACAGGAAAACATGAAAAGGAAAGGTTTCTCGTTCATCAGGGTGTGAATGCAAGTACTGCGGTAAACTGTTCTCTAAAATCTGTGCCGTCCCTGTGCCTCAAACTTCAAAGCATTATAAAATCCAGTTTCACTAGGTGGAACAAAGTTTGTAGCAAGATGCAAGGCATCCTTGTATTTGGCAGCTTTCAATGGTAGTGGAGAGTCATAAAGGAGAGACGATGGCTTCACTGAAAATATTTTGTTCTTTACCTCACTTCTCTCAATAGAAAAAGCATCAAAGATAGGCAGAGATGTAGATATGCTTACGCTGATAGTGTCCACATGCTCCTTGCTGTGTTCGAAGATCCTATATTGAGATATCTTAAACCTCTGCTTGTGTTCATTGAAAACCACTTTCTTGAAATGACAGAGATAATGTTCCGTAAAGTTAAAAATAATGTTTTGGTTCACATGAATGGGTACAAAGTTTTTGGATGCCTGTTGAACACACTGCACATATTCAGCTGGGGAGTAAACATATTCCTTCTTCCGCATAAAATTTTCTATGACACCAAAACAGCGATTACGTGGCAGAAAGCTGTGCCCGGGCTCAGGAAAACGATGCACAATCTTCTGTATAGAAGTAGTTTTGGTAATAAAGTATAAAAACTGCACTAATGTTGTATTTTTATTTTGTACTGCTGCATTGTCTGAAAAAAAAAAAGGTAAAGTACCTTTACAGTTTTTGGGACAACATTACTTATGTAGTGCTGCAAGAATGAAACTACTTCGTTTGGTGACTTTCTAGCTGTTGTTTCTTCGTACATGTAGAAGTGAGCGTTCCCAGTTTTACCAGAATGTATACAGAAGTTGTACACCCAAAGTTGACGCCTGTAGAACGCTTCACTAGGTGGTATTTTTGGCAATCGGAGGTTTTGCTGAAAAACAAATGTAAGTAATTCAACTTCATTGTTGTCTTTGCTCAACGCTGTTTTTTCTTTTAAGTCCCTAAAAAACTGATCGGCCTTCATTTTGTGTACACGTTTCTGTTTTGTTAGTTCATTTCTTTCTTCTGGACTAAGGTCTGCATTTTTCATTTTATTTACTAGAATGTCACACACTGCTTGCATGTATCAGACCGAGGAGACCCAAAACTGTAGTTAAAGTTTTGCTTGAAGTACCGATAGTAAAAGTCGTGTGATATTTTATGTTTTACGACAGGGTCAGGCTTGTTACCACTATTTGAACAGTATTGTTCATACATCTCTGGTTCATGTTGTTTTAAGTACAGTCCATACATTTTTCTTACATTTAGTTCTGGAGACAAATAAAAACGAGCACTTTTGCTCCTGCCGTAGTGGGATTCTCTGCGAGGAAAACTTCTTATGTGGTTGTCTACTTGAGTAACCAACATTTCTGATATTTTGTTGGCTCTATTTTTGTGTTTGCCTCGTCCATCCATCGGCGGTGTAATAGTTTTTTTTATTCATAGCCTTAGCAATATTATCCACGCGTTTTTTTTTTTTTTAAGTCTCATGAATAGATAGAAAAGCAGCTCTGCAAACTCTCACCGAATGTGTTCCAAGTTTGATGTTATATTTGTGAGAACAGTTGCGTTTTTTTCCCTTGCCATTTTTGCTCGAACCCTCTTTACGGTGTCTGTTTCAATTAAACCTGCCAAGTTAACATTTTGGACATTCCTATCCTCTAATTCATTAAAATTAGTTAATATATCTTTTCTTTTCTCTTTCTCAAGTTTCTGAAAACATCCATATCTACAATGGCAGTCAGGTCCAGTAGTTCGAGGATTTATTTCCCTCCCTTTCCAGTTCATATAAATACTTCCTGTATTGACAGCTTTTTTATGTTTCGTTTCCAACTCTCGGGGTTGGCACTTTTTCTATTTTTCTTTACAATACCTACTCTTTTGCATTTTGCTCTGATTCCATGATGACACCATCTGCAAAACCATGCTGTGTTGTTTGATTCATTTCTGCACTTTCACATGCTTTTAACCTCTTCTTTGACGGATGTTTCCTCGAATATGAAGAACCTGTTAAGGCAGGCGTATCTTCATCTGTGCTGTTTCCAGAATGAGATGGTTCGTAAACATCAGATGAACCACTACTGATATCAGCCTCTGTTGTGGTGCTCATATTTACATTACACCAGTAACATAGCTATTATAACTACACACTCAGAGAACACTAAAAACTACGGTTGATGAATGCACCTCAAACAAACAATATAAATCAGTTGTCAACAATATCATTCTGCAATACTGGTAACTTTATGAAAATAAATTATCATGTGGTATATTGAGCAATGATAATGAAATACAGTCCATTATTTATTTTCTCTGTTTTAGAAAGAATAACAAACAATCATGTGGACAACAGTTTTCTATTACAAAAAAAATTCAATAAAAGAAGAAGCTAGAGGGATAACGGCTGCCTGATCCGCATGAAGATGGTAAGCAATATTGGTGTAAAATGGAAGCAGAACTGGATCTGCCCCCATACTACACCAAACACAAGTGGGTACAAGTACCTAAACCGTAATGACTTGAGTATTCTGCATCTTTCTTACACCAATCGATAGGGCGATTTTTTTTTCACGACTCACATACAAAACCTAGATTTGGCCCCTAAGGAGAGCTGCCTCCTTCTTGCAGCATGGTCTTCAATCTTTAAAAGAAATAGTGAGCGAAACCTCGGCTGGGTAACTGGTATAAATTATTACATATTTCGGACCTCTACAACACAATGAACTACACAAGATTCTAGCTGCCGAACAGTATGGCGTAGATATGCCGTTCACTGAACTTGAAAGCCAATTTCAGTATCTTAGCGAAGATGATAATAGCCGAGCGGTCACGGAGAAGACTGAATCCTGGAAGGTGGAGGAAGCTTGCCTGATCCTGGTCAATACTGTAGACTGATTATTAAAATATTTACCGTTAAAAAACGGTCTGCAGGGGTGTCAAGTCAGGATGTTACCAAAAAATCTGACTCTTTCAGTACGCTTAATGCATGGAACATTTACTCAAACTTTCATGCTCAAATTTTTACGCTAATAGTAGTTTCATTTGTATAACTTAAATTCAGTATAATTATAAAATAAAATTAAACGTACCTTTTTCTATATTGTATTTCATTATTTCATTTTGATATTTTTACATATGAGCACTAATATGTACGGTGGTACAAGTTATATTTTGTAACCCACTATCAAATTTTTTGGGAGGGGAGTAACTTGTATCCCTGTACCCCCCTGTTCCTACGACACTGAAAATGGCCATGCGTTATCACGTTTACAGAACATTTTACCCATATAACAAAAATATACAAAACATCTTCAATGAACTGTACTCAAAACACTGTTATGAAAGATTTCCGTTCCAGTT
Organism: Medauroidea extradentata; assembly: GCA_003012365.1. NCBI lineage: Eukaryota > Metazoa > Arthropoda > Insecta > Phasmatodea > Phasmatidae > Medauroidea > Medauroidea extradentata. The sequence goes on from PNEQ01135119.1 coordinate 8,915, forward strand.
AGCTTTAAAAACTCGCCCATCGGTAAAAAATATTTTAATTAAATAAAGTTGAAGACGTTGTACATAAACGTAATAAGTGACATTTCATTAGTTCGAAATACCCCCCTCTTCCCCCTCTTTTCTAACAGGCAGTCTTTCACCAAATTTTATTTAAATAACTACCCTTTTCACAGAGTTGGATAAGTTAAATTTTTTTTAAGTTATGTGTTTTTTACCTATTTACAAATAAGTGGTGACATCTTTCTGTGTCAATTATTTCATTTTACAAAGTCAATTAGTTTAATGGAGTGAATATACACGTAATATACACATTTTTACTTTGAAATGTCTTTATGGGAATACTATGCAAGCTAAAAATTTTCATAAGTGGCTAATAATAGTCCCCAGTAACGTCAAAGCTAACAGTATTTCGTAAGAAATATACAATTAAAGAAATTGTCACGCTTGAACTAACTTTCAGGTTTCCTTAAAATGCGGATATGTGCACGTTGAACACGTTTAATATGTTCCAAAATAAATGTGCATTCCTAACTCGTTGCAACGCAGTTCAACAGCAATGTTGTTGGGTTCTTTGAAAATTTGAATAATTACTAATTTTTGTTTATTAATTTATTTGATACATGTTTATCATTACATATTAATTTACTTTTAATGAAGTCTTAAATAAGAGACTTAATTTAAAACTTATGTAATAATTTACAGTCGAAAATTTTAAGCTACTGGTGTGTGGAAAAAAATATATAACGATCACATTAGTTACCATACAAGTGCAACATGAAGTACACTGGCTGCAATGATGATTAAAATAGGAATAATTTATTTCAGTAATTTGAAGCTGCACTGAACTTTGCTACAGACTTTTCACCAATAAAATTGTATGGTCACGCTTAAAGCCTACTTATATATATATATATATATATATATATATATATATATATATATATATATATATATATATATATATAAATTTTCTAATCCTAAACGAGAGCAGATGACAAAAATTGATTTGGCAGTTTTGTTTAAAATCGTCTTATTCGTGTTGGCTGATTTTTTTCAAGGCAGTACATATGTTTGGTTTTAGATAATTATGTAAGTAACGAAACAGTATAATTTCTTGTTCTTAAAAAAAATTCTGCTAATATTCATAATAGTAATAAAATAATTGTTATTATAATTTAAAACATAGCAGAAAGAAGAGAGTCCCATAGTACAAATTGACCGGCAGAAAAAAAATGCATGCTATAAATAGTTCAGCGCTTGGCACACGTCGCCCTTACAGCTCCTTACGGCGTCCGTATCAAATATGCCTAATGGCATTAGAGAGGGAGAGAGAGAGAGCGAGAAATATATTGACGCGATATCAAAAAGTGCGAGCGATGATGTTTCGTAAAGACTACGATGCATCGCTGCTCCGCAGTGTTGATACAGCGTGACTTGCCTGCATGGGAAATGGGAATTGTGCAAGACGCAGTGAGAAGCGACAGGGGAAGGGAAGCGATGCTGTTAGAGAGGGGATTGGCAAGCGATGCTGAGTCACGGAAGTACCCGAACAGCTCCGAGCATTCCGTCCGATGATAGCCGAATGCTTGCAAAGTGTCAGCGGCGAGACACGAGTGCACCACACCGCAGAGGCATCTTTGTTACTGTGCAGACGACCAGGAATACGGTTTATTTAAAGCGACGACATATAGTTCTTATCAAGTAAAAAGTATAATCAAAGAGTTACCTACTTCTAAGTGTGATTTAAAATTAACTACTGCAATGTTAAATAAAGGAAAGTTCACATCGGAAACCCATATTTTCGACGATTTCGTACGTACATTTTTGCACTTTTGATAAAAATGTAATACAGGCCATGTACCTTTGGATGTTGAGTGAATCTTAAATGATTTTAATATGAAAACCCTTTTGATGAATAAACGGATTAATTTTCTTTAAAAAAAAAAAAACGTTATCCCGAGTGCCGACATGCTGACTTCGCGCACCACTAGGCAGCCGCCTTAAGGGAAATTAGTCCCCGCCATCTTGTTTCAGGTTGCCGATACTAACACATCTGTTGTGTGTTTAGAGAATCATTTCTCTTTGTAGCTGAAATAGTTCCGCAGATCCACAAAGGAGAGCAGCACACTCGCATACTTGATCACGTGGTGTTAGTCAACTCCTCACATCCCTCCATGTTCTTTCCCGACTTCCTCCCCTCCCTCTGGACAGTTATCGGTCTCTTTCCATCACACCATTCGATTCCTAGGCTGTAGCATTGTTGCCAAACTAGGCTGTGCACGTACTGTGTGTGCGCCAGCTCTGTCCCCGGCGTGTATGCATTGTCTCTCCTAAACGTCACGTACGCTACTGTAACACAGTGGCAAACACGTCCTAACTTACGACGTTACTGCGGTTAGTACGTGTGTCGACATACCTGCCTCGTATTAGGTATTTACAGGGATGGGAACATTTCGCGAATTCAATTACCTGCAGGCTAGAATCCATTGTACTATGCCTAATCAAGCGGAAGCCCCGTTTATTCGTTCATTATCTGCTGTTACTGCTAAAAGCAGCTAGTGGACAAATGGTCGGAGCTTGAGTGTGCATAGGATATTTGATTCTAACAAGCAAGTCACGGAATTCGCGAAATTCTCCCATCTCTAGGTATTTACATGTTTACGGACGAAAAACGCATACCCGCCAGGGACTCAGAGCTGGCGCGCGGACAGTAACCAAGTAACATTCAGTGTTCCAGAATTTGGTGTGTTATATGCCGTTTCTAGATTGTGTAAGTGTTAAGCAAAAATGTCCAAGTGGTGCCAAGGTGTTACGAAGGGACGAAAACGTACCAAACTATCCAAAATTATTAAACTACTTAAGCATGTAAAAAGAAGTAAACAAACGTTACAACTTCCATTAAGTGGATGACAATAGTACATCAGTAATGGAAGCTATAAAAATAGTTAAAATATTTTGTTAAATAATTTTTTAGAGATGGTATTTCAAATTAACTTAACGTTCCTATTTTTTGTTACTATAGGATTAAACTCAGTGGTTACAGGAGTTTTTGTCATACAACGAGTGGGAAACTTATGTAAACCGGGATGCTGGCCTGGAATGGTTCATTCTGTCATTGTGTCAAAGTTGTGTGATGCCATCTCTAATGACCTCGATGTCGACGAGACGTTAAGCCTTATATAAACTGGGTTCAGTCCCGGTGGCATTGTGTGGAATTTTTGCTGCTGGGAATCCATAGACCCGTTTGAAGGGCACATATACTCATTACCCCTTCCCTAGCAACAAAACTTGTTAACATATTGCAAATTTTAAACATAGATCACATCTCATTAGAGTTATGTGACTTCTGATTAATTGGTTTTCTCCTTCAATGCTGTACATGGCATGCACTTATTAAGTCGTATGGAATTTAAAATTAACAATTTTTTTGGCTAAGAAAATAGAAGTATAGAACAACGTGTGTACATATACCAACATATCTTCGTATACATCTGAAATGTTAATTTAGGGACTACTTACAATGCGGAGTGAATATTTGAAAGTCAATTTAAGGCAAAACGTATTGAGAAGCACATTTTAATTACATATTTTTTTAATGATATTTTTAAAATTTTATTTTTCTTTGCATTTGCAGGCAATATACAGCTAAGATATTTCCATGATATTTTAGTACGGAGTACTTTTGCATCACATTCCTAGGTCTTTGAGTAGCACGTTCGCGTCCTGGTTTCAATTACGCAGCCGATATAATAGTCACTCACCCCTCCTCCCTCTTCATGACATTTGGCCAGCAACAATTTTCGTATATTATATGTGTATCACTATCATACTTTCATTAACGAGTAAACTTTGAGTACAATGCGTGAAATCAGGAAATAATATGACATACTGTTTATATGTTTTAAATATAAATTTAACTAAACAGTTCAGTATTTTATTTCACTACAACTGGCGCTGCTTAAAGCTTAAATTTAAATGCATTAAATATCAATATCAGTTCACATCATTTCAGAAATTGTAACAAGTTTTCAGATTACGTAAACTTATTTCCTCGCATTTGTATGTCACCAATGTTTCAAAACAGCTATACATTTTTAAAATGTGACAATTGTTTTGATCGGTTCACTTGATTCGCCAAATTTGTTTTGTAATAGTTAAATGCAAGGAAAACATTATTATACGACCTACATGCATTTAAATTAAAAATAATATTTGTACTAGATACTACAGTTTATTGAGTTTACACCGGGTGACTTTATTTTTAATACATAGGATATTTCCTCACATCATGTACCACAATAGGTCGAAATGCATGTAAAATATTTCACGGATGAACAATCTCCTTTACCGGGCTGCAAAAAAAATGTGTAGATACACACACATATATATATATATACACACACTCTCTCTCTCTCTCTCTCTCTCTCCCCCCGTCCGTTTGAATTAAATCTATCACAAACGCCTTTTCAGAACTAAGGTAATATTTAGTTATATACCTATAACCTTTAAATACCCTCAAATGCCTTTGTTTCTTGATATAAATGTTATACACACAATTTCAAGTTATTAGTATTATATTTTGATAAATTTAAGATAAAGCTATTTCTTTATTATTTTCCTCGGTGATAAAGCATTTCCTGTAGGCCCTATTGATTCTAGTAATTTGATTTGTTTTATATAAAACCAACTTGTTTGATTAAAATTTCCAGTGCTCCGATGCAGTCATGCGGAACTTCGGAAGTTTATTTGAAAATAGTGCCACATACACTGCATAAAATCTTATGTTACTCATACGAGTTCATAGATGGCAAACTAATTATTCCGTTTAGTAAGGAACTCTTTTCAAACAATGTAGTCATGAGAATCGGCAAGGGCCTGTAAATAAGTGTAGCGTCCTACGTCATGCATTGTTGGCCGATAGTTATATAGCACGGTCTAGTTGTTTACAGACGAATCACAGACGTCCAGTAGTACTGCACAAGGTCTGTCATTGGACCAGTCAAATAGGGACTCAACAGTAACGAAATCAAAGCATCAGAAATGAATACATTACATTGAAGCCTAACAGTCAACTTTTCCCACGATGAATCACCTTCTCTAATTATAGCTGTTTCGAGACAAATTCTGAAAAACACATATCGGATTTTATGCGAATTAGTACAAAATTAGAATGTTTTACGGGAAAAGCTATGCACTTGACCTATTTATCTTAAATATTTTGCTGTAAAGTGCGCTGTTTTCTATTTTTTTCCATTATTTAATATTTTTCCGGGGACGAATTCCGGAAAAAGAAGTTGTAAGCGGATTTTCGTGAATTTTGGATATGTTATTCTACGAATTTCTCTGAAAATTTTGACGTAAACATTTTTTTCTTGCAATTTGTCCATAAATCGACCCCTTTCTCTCGTATCTTTCTTGGACTAGAAACCGACCCGTTTGGCTAACGGTACCCGAGGGAGGTTGGTGTGACGTCACAAGATCAGTCCGCGCGGTCTTGCCTGTGCTTGGCGAATGGAGCGTAGAGCAAAATAATACGGTCCGTTTGTCATGTTTTATCTTTTTCCTCATCGCGATTTGGCACGGGCTCTATACATTAACAAGTTAGTACATATTTTTTTTATAAATTATTATTTTTTACATATCGAGAGCTATGAACTGACTGTTAATATAGCCTACTGTGTTTGCCTAGCCTGATAAGGCTAGCTCATTCAAAATTTCTCACAACGTCC